>JAUKPQ010016939.1:0-60339 GCA_032273045.1 Chloridella minuta
GCGGTTTAAGGCACTAGTCTTGAAAACTAGCGACGGGGTAACTCGTCCGTGAGTTCGAATCTCACCGCTTCCGCCAGATGACTTTATAAAAACCAATAAAATCAATTAGTTATAGTTATATCTCCCTACTTTTGTATCTCGGTACCCGCATTGGTACCCACATTGTGTTCCGTAATAAGCGCTGAACTAAGAGTTAATTTCTAATCAAGCTGGTCGTGCTTCATTTAGATTTAGAAAAGCACACCTGTCCCCCCCCTCAAATTCATAGCGACCAGACCCCACCATACCCCCACCCCCCCATTTTTTGGTTTGGTACCATCGCTGGCTAGTTGCACTTAGATTTGCACGAACGATAAGTAAAATCAAATCAGTACATAGGGTAGGACGTCAATCCATTCAAAAGCAGGTTCTATTAGTGCAATAATTTGTGAAACAAGGCTCTCGCATCTTGCGGACCTTAACTGACAGCAGATCAATGCAATTCCAAAGTAAAAAATTTATAATTTTTTCATAATTTAATTCTAATATTTAAAGGAAAAATAGTGACTAATTTTTTAAGTAAAAATGAAGTGTTAGAGATATTAGAAAAAACCCCTGAAGATCTTAATATGAATATTATTGATACTGATTTAAAAGATGATCAAGATGTAATGTATGAATTGATTAAATCCACATTTTCCGGGACTGATCACCTTACACATGTATCAAAAAGGCTACTTAATAATTTAGATTTTGCAAAAAAAATTGCTAGTTTAAGATTATTTGGAGCCTTAAATTATTTTTCTGATTCAATTAAAGATAATGAAGAAGCTGTTATTGCTTTTATACAAGATAAAAATATGGGGGCTGAAATTCGTTTTGCTAGTGATAGAGTTAAGAGTATTACAAAAATTATGAAATTAGCTTTATTAAGTAATTCTATGTCTTTGCAATATGCCCTAATTGAGCAAAAAAGGGATCCTGAGCTTGTTTGGTCTGCGATGTTTGAAGGCGGTAATGCCAACGACCCAATAGCCTTTTTATTTGCAGATATAAGTCTACGTAAAGATCATGAATTTTATAAAAAAATTACAAAAAAATTAAAAGAAATTAAAGTACATAAAGATCTAATTAATCAAATTAAACAAAGTCATTTAAATTGAATATTATTTTTTATTCAATCTAAGATTAATATTAACAAGTTATAGCTTTAGTATAAAAAATTATTCTAATTAGATTTAGATCATTTTAAAAAATTTTTAATAACTAATCTTCTGCTTGCTATCTACTCGCTTACAACTCAACTAACTATAAGTGATTTTAAATATGATTAAAAAAATTCAATTTCAAAATTTATTTTCTGTCGATGATAAAGACCAAATCCTTATAAATTTAGTTTATCAAAAAATTGACAATGATTTTATTGGCTGTTATTTCGGATATGAAGGTGGTGGAGCATTTAGTGATGGTTTATTTTGGATAGATAAAAACAAGAATTTTTTTCAAGAATGGAATGTTATTGAATTTCCTGAGAATTTTCAAAAAATACTCAATCAATTAATTGTAATTAGAGATGAATTTGGAGGCTTTGGGTTACAAGATGAAGATATTGGTATTCCATCATCTAAGGGCTGGAAATTTGCGGATAGCGATACTGTCGAAGAATATGATGAGCATTGGGAATATCGATCAGATCAATTTGAAGAAGACGTGATTAACCTTGTATCGCAAAATTGGAGTTTATCAATGAGATGGGGTTAAATATTTTTGAATTCTATCGTGATAAGACTATCTCATACTAACTTGCTCAATGACGCAGGTAAGCTTGAACCAGGTAACTAAGGCAGCAGCAGAACGAATAAGGCATTGAAAAGATTTAAGACTTCATAGAAGCATGCTTCTAATGGAAGGTTATTTGACAATGATGGAAGATGCAAACTAATTCACTCAGTTGTCCTACTAATATCTGCAGTTACAGTTTCATTATTTCTCGAAATTAATCATAAGACAAATATTATGTTGAAGACAATTTACTAGTAGACAAAACTTGATCTGCTGTCAGTTTAGAGCCATAAGGTAAGATAGTTCTAAATCATAAATCATTGCTCCGATAATTCCTGCTTCTAGGTGAATCGAGGTAAAAGTGTTTGTGGTGCTCTGGACTTATATCCTGAGAACTATGGGCCTAATTTCGTTGCAAAGTTTAAGCCACTCCCTGACAAATACCCTTACTTCCCTTATGCTAACAAAGACCTCACCATAAAGTAATATTTCTCTAAGGGACTTGCAAAACATCACAAATAATCTTTCTACAATAGATTTTACGGTTCATTTTAGGCAAATTTCATATCCGTCAGATGTCTTAAAAAACGGAAAATATTAGTTGAATATATACTTTAATTGTAAAAGGCAAGTACGTAGTCATGCTTTTCAAAAAGTCGGAATCTTAGTGGAAATTTATCACTAGTTGTACAAATTATTCTGTGGTGTTGAAGTTTATAGGAAAAATAGTTTAAGAGATTGAATAAATTTAGAAAATTATAGCTAATATTATTTTAATTTCATTAGTTAAAGTTCCTCAATCACAATTTGATTGTCCTCATCAAAGAAATCGCTAATCCAAAGAGCAGCAACCTCGGACACATTAATTTGCTCGGCAGTGTCAATTCCTAGATCTTCAAAATTGTAATAGAAGGTTACCCAACTAATTTCAGCTACATCATGTAAATTAATAGTAATACTAACCATATTATTATCTGAATCATTACAGAAAAATTCATGATTCATAACGGTGTATGATCTTCCTTCTTTTAATGATAAGTCTGTAAGTAATTGATTTAGAGTTACTAAAGCGGTATCTGTGTCTTCAGCTTCGATTTGTGCACTTATTTCTCCTCCAGGAATTTGGCATTCTGTATCAGCTATTCTGATTGAAGCTAATAAATCTATTGTTTGCATGGAATAATCCTTTTTTTGCAAATGATAATAAGACAAATAAATACAAATGTTTTTTTAGGAAATAAACTAAATATTATTTGATTTAAAAAAACTATCGAATGAAGAGTTTAATAATTATCTTAAAATATAATTTAAATTAAAATCTATATTTTTATGTGTGTTGTATAGCTCTTTAAATGAAAATGTTGAAAATTGTTCTTCTGCGCTCGGATTAAGACTATTCCTATAATCTTTATTAGAAATTAAAGCATTAATAATTCCAATTTTAAATTCTTTTTCGAGCGTGATTAATATATATTTATGATTTAACATAAAATTTTTATTAGCTATTTTTCCAAATACCAGTAAACATTTTTTGGAAAGAAGAGAACAATTATCTAAGTTATACTGCCCAATAATTTTATAATCTAAATTTTGCCAAATTTTATTGCCGAAGCATTTTGTTAAAAATTTTATTAGTTTATTCAATTCATTACGATTAATTGTCTGGTGAACGTCGATCCACAAATCTTTTTGCGTCCCTCCAGCATTGAAAACTCCAGACTCAATAGCATCGATACTATTATTAAACGATTTTGCTCTGTTAATCCATGGGTTGAATTCATCAATCAATAATTCCTCTTCAACTGAATAAAACGATATTGATTTTCCACTAAGCGATTTCTCTAAATAATCCACCTGAGATTCTCGGAACCAGATCTGTAAACCTCTTGAGCTTTCTGGAAAGCATTCAATAATGTCTTGCCTTCTTGCCTTCTTGCTTTATTGGTGTTTTTTTTTAAACCTTGCTCATGCTGCTGCATTCTAATTTTGGGTCCAGAACCAGCCTTGCCAATATAATCTACCCTGTACTTATTTGAACTAATTTCACTTAACCAGAAATACACTCCAGTCTTCGTATAGTTTTTTGAAACATTGAATAAAATATTTTTATTTCTATCGGCTTCAATGACACCAACCTCTTTAAAGTTATTTATATTTAAATATTTCCTAGTAATGTATTTACTCATAGAATTTATCCTAAAAAGTTATTCAGAAAAAAATAAAGTGTCTGTATAGTTTTCTAGATATTTAATCAAATCGTACATAACGATTGTATCTTGCGCGCAGTATTTTTTTAATCTATCTGTTAAATCAGATTTTTCTTGTTTAGAAACATTAGGATCAGTCAATTTAAACCAAGCAATTTGTGCATCTCCACCACCGGAAAGTGTGTCGTTATTTGAGTAATCTACAAGTGAAGGAATTGCTTTTACAATTTTTTTTAGTGAAAAAGATCCTTCCATAATAGGGGAATAAAAACCATCATCACGTACAAGTTCGAGTGTATCGACAATTCTTTCTATGAGAGTATTAACCGAAGGTTTTAGATATTGGCAACTCTCTCTCTCTACTAAATTTTTTAATTTGGACTTTTCATAAGAAGCGTTATGAACAAAAATTGGGCCCTTATCGCCAACTGCTAACAATAAACTCTCTAAAAAATCTCTATCCATTGTAGGACTTAAAAATTCTAAAAATCCAAGACCATTATTTAAACTTACAGTATCTTCTGGACTGTTCCATTTATGTACAGACCATTGAAAGGGAAGAGCATCATAAGGTTTTGTTTCTGGAAATAATGGAACTCCTTGCTGAACAGTTTCAAAATCCATAAAATAACGCGGCCACGAATATGCTTTAATTTTTAAAATGAGTTTCTAATTGATAATTGGCTTATTTAATTCATGAGCCTGTCGAATCATTTTTTGCATTGGGGTTTTAAATACTTCATTTGGTAGATCTCTCAGATCATAGATTCCCTTCTTTCCCCATTCTTCAGAAAGTTTGTTGCCAATTCTAGGAATTATATTAATTGGTACGCCTGTAAATTTTGGCAATAAACTTTTGCAGTTTTCTTCATATTGACATATGTATGGTTGAGTACATTGGGTACCCATAGAAACTGATGGTTGATCAGCACCCTGAGTTGCTATTGAAGTAAATTTATCAATCCATTTTTCCACATTATTTTCACACTCGTTGACATTTTGGGTGATATCGACCTCTATAATTAGGTCTTCATAAACTTCATCTCCCTTATAGATAAAATCTTTGTTGATGTGTCCTATTTTTATGCTTGTTAAGTTTATTCCGCATGCTCTTATTACAAAAGCCTGTATAGCTGCATCAGAAATGTGTTCTGGTTTTTGAGCGGTTGAGGCCTTAATCTCAATCATTTCCCATTCATTTCCTTTGCGCAATAAAACATCTGAGCGAATTAACACGCCATCTTTTAGGAACGCTGCTTCATAAATAACTTTTATACTTTTATCTGCTATAGCTTTGGCAGTTTGAGAAATAATATTATCTAAATTAAATAATCCATCTAGATTTAATCCTTGCCCATAATATTTCTTTGAAAAATCATTTAAACGTTTTCCAATATAAAAAATATGCGAGTCGTGTTCAATTTTTTCATTGCAATCGAACCATAATTTTTTCGTACACTGAAGACCTGATGCAATTTTAGATTTCGTTAAAGTGTACATATTTAATAATTTATGTAATTAAGATATAAAGTTAATTTTTTTATTTATGTTAGTGAAAATTAATTCAGCTCGGCATTATTTTGTTTAAAATCCATATCAATTAGGATTTAAAAATTTATTGCGCTATCGTAATTTAGGATTAAGAATTTTTATTCCACAATATTAAATTCAAAATTAGAACTATCAGAATAGTAATCTTCTTCAGCTACGCCATATCCATAATTTAAAATCACATTAAATATTTCTCCAAGTTGATTTTCATTAGCTAATAAAAAATTTTCAAAACTAGCAGCATTTAAATTAGATGGGACTTCAATATCAGGGCATTCTAAGATTAGGTCATTTATAAAATTTTCATAATTTAAGTTTAGTGGTGAAATTATTAATGGAGTAAATATAGTTGTTGCTCTTTTAATTTGTATTTTCATGATGATTACTCTTTATATTCAATATTAATCCAAGGATTTTCTGAAAAATTTTTGTGATGGTTAATTAGCTCCTCGAGTGAGAGCCCATAATTAGAAAAATCAGAACCTGTTGAATCAAATAAATCAACGATGGCAATATATTTTTGGATATTTTTCTTATCTAAATTTCGCATTATGCCTCTTACATAGCCATCACCTAAATGCCACCCATCAGTTTTTTTGCAACTCTTATCGAAATATTGTTCTACAAAACGTAATTCTTCATTATCAAATTTCATCCTCGATCCATATGCCATAAATGTTCTAAGGGGTGAATCAAAATATTGACAAGTATCATGACCTATAAAAAGGGAAAGGTTAAAAATTGCATTAAAGTATTCTTGAGAATTTATTCCAAAATTTTTCCAATCTACAAAATTAGGATGCTCTGCATTCATTTGAACAGCAACATAAACATCTAAAGTAGAATTTGTGGCTTTTCTTTTTCGTTTATTCTCACTTATCTGCAATGAGCCGCCTGCAACTCCAGATGGAATAATTAATTTTTCAACCAAATCAATTTCTTCAATATTAAATTTCGTAACAATAAAATTATTATTTTTTTGAGGACGTTCAAATTTTACGAGACTAGAATCGCAAATTGATGGAGTAATCACTAGCCAATAATCTTTTATAAAACCATCATCTAGTAAGGGACCTACGGCATCATAAATTTTAGTTAATTGATTGCGATATTCAACTGCTAGCTCGTTATCATTTTTTTCAATAGGAATTCCATTTTCAATTTTTTCATTAAATACATCAGGGCATAAATAAAATAACTCACCAAAAGATCCTTCGACAATATAATCATGTTTTTTTATTTCAAATTTATCTTGGTATGATTTTAAAGTAGCATAAGGCATAGCTATCCTTTGAATATTATTATTAAAAATATAATTTATTAAAATAAAGAAAAAGTGTTTTATAACTTATTTATTATAGTAGGTAATTTATAGAACAAAGTGCTACTTTTAATACTAGATTGGATAGTAAACCAAGCCTTTTGACTTGTTAGTCGAAGAAGCCCTTCATCGATACATATCTCAATCAAATCAGTCGTTACCATATTTATACGCTCATGAAGTCATGTAAATCATAGAGTTATATTACCCAGTCTTTGGTGCGCCATAAATTGACTATTAGCCTAGAGAAAATTCATGGTTTTGGTAGTTGAGGCTTTAGATCACGCCGAGCGCAGAATTTGTCTCGTGAGCGTTCGCAAGTCAAACTTCATATGAAAGAAGTTGATGAACAGATTGTGTTTAAAGTTCGATCTCTTCTTGAGCTACAATTATTTTAAGCGGACGTTCTTTTGCTTGATCTCCTTGAACGTCTTTACTTGATCGACTTGCTTGTCGCCGTATATTTTGCGCTACCGATAATAACTTTGCTCTAACATTCCGACTTCTTGACAAGCTTGAGTTACAGACTTGCCATTGACGGTTAGGATTTTGAATAGGTAAAGAGGAGTGACAATTTATTTGAGATAAAGACTCTAGCTTCTGGGTATGATAAGTAAACTTTCTTAGACAGATTAATACAATTTATTTCTTAAAAGGTGTTGCTAAAAATCAAGTCAGATCAAGTCTTAGTTGGTTGTAGGCTTGGCGCGTGATCGCGTCAAGCATATCAGTCGTATCCTTTTGCTAATCGCCCGTAGCAAGTAGTGGGACACGTAAAGTTCCCTGTCTGCTAGTTCTGTTAGCAAGAGCCCACAGTTGTCCCACTATCGTGTTTGGTGTGGGATTGTAATCATCTGAAAAGCTTGAGATGTCAAGCATATCCACAACGCCAGATTAAGACGTGCGTGTAATATCTCCTAAACATATTTTGTTGGATGTGCTTTTGACCATTTAAATCGTTAATGTTTATATTGTGAACAAGATTCATTAACCAGGTTAAATTTGCAATAAGATTTAAGAATTTGATAAATGTACAAAAAAGTCTATGCGAAATTAGACATTAGGGTCGCAAGATTTTGTGACAATATTTAATCATTTAAAGTTTTCGAACAATACGAAAACATTGATTTAGTCTTTTAACGGAGCAGCGCTCTTGCAGTTGGAATAGTAATCAGAGAGCACTAGGATGGTTTGCAGCCCGTCTTACTAATCTTTTTCCAATTATCCGCAAAAAGAGGTACTTTTAAATGGGTATCAGTTTAGATAAAAAGATACCTACACATGCTTTAACTGAATCCAAAGCAATTGTGCTGGCGTGTGTCTTGATCATTCCCTTCCACCCCAGATCTTCCTGAGGAGTTGAGAGTTGCTTTCCTATGTATTCGTCGACGAAGGCATATACCTGTGCAAACCATAGGCACTTAGTTTTTTGGTTGAGCGAAAGAACCGTAGTATTTTGAAACACTCCATCTTGATAAGTCATTAAAAGTAACGCTGGTAGTTCGACCTCATATTTAATCTGCGCTGACCCCAAGAGCTTTTGACTAAATTCTCGAACTACCTCCAAATAAGCTTGCCTCTCAAACCTAATCGGATCAGGGTAAAAAAGCGTCGCTCGCTTTCCCAATAAGCGATCCAAAGGTATAACTGCATCTGGGTGGAGGATCAAGCCTGATTTCTTTAAATCACCTAAACGGGAATCGAGCAGAAACCCGATCACGTGCCCATCAGACAGACCCTCTCGCAGGGCTGATTCAAAGTCAGAAAAACTCGTTAAATCGTTCGCTAGCGGTTTCATGTTTCGTAAACGTGTTAAAAAAACTTTACTAAATTGGAATAAGAATCACAGACTGAACTGACGCCAGTTAAGGACGTATAGTCAAGCGTGTCCTAAATCTGCGAGCAAATTGAGTAATTGAGTTATTAGTATTTGTGTTGCTAATTACTTACAGCAAAGATAAACGTATGTTTTTTTTAGTTTAAATCTACTTTAAGTTTAGTAATAATAACCTTACAGAATAAAACTATTCCTATAGAGAAAATTGTTCAAGCTGAATCAAGCATACACAAGATTTTTATATGAAAACATTTTCCCTGGTGGCCTAGCGCAGTTCTTGACCTGCCAATAAGCAGTCCGAATCGGTTGGACCAAAAAGACGTGGTTCCTCAGAGCGCTCAACCGATACCACCTCTTGCAAAGCTTCAATGCGATAGGCCCAAACTGCTACGTAGCGTCCTGTGAGCGTCGGATGTTTCGCAGCCATGCAAAAGCAGATGGAACTAGTACTAGCAGGCACTTGGATGTAAAGCATCTGCGCACCGGGCGCCGAAAAAGGTTTTGCGTCACTTAGATCGATGTCATATACCGACCCTGTTTGCGAGTATGCTCTAGCGATGAGCTTAATGCCGGCCTTTGCAGGATCACGAAGATTAACGAAGATTGAGGTGCGAAGCGAGAGAAAAGCACTTTCGCCGGGTGGCTCATCCGTCGGCGCCAGTGTGATCAACCCCAAGGTGGCTGGGTCTGCGTCTATTTTCGTTTGCTCCCTATCCAGACGCAACCAAGTGTCAGAAACAAATAAAGCAGATGCTGAGCCAATCGATATTATCGCTCCAACTGCGATTGTAGCTGTGAGCATTTTGTAGCGAATTGCATTTTCTAGAAACCGTTCAAGTGAGCCAATTAATGTCTTGTGTTCTCGCGAAGGAACGGGAATTGAATCGCCGCTTATTGCTGCACGCACTATAAGCGCTATTTCCTCTACCCGTATTTTCAGTGGTGTGTAACATGCATCTACCCATTGTGCATTGGAGATATAAAATTGCAGACTTCTTGCTGGCTCAACTTCCTTGATCCGAACCGGAATGATTAAGCGCTGGTGCCTGAATGCTAGTTCTAGCTCGTTGGCGACGGCTCGTGAATGGTTGGCTTCCTCAGTCATAACCAAAACCAGTGCACGACATTGCTCAATCGCGATTGAGATCTCTTCACCATAGGACTTGCCAGCTGGAATATCTCTGGGAGCGATCCAGCAAGATAGTCCACGCTTTTCCAAAAGTCGCCGTATCTCATCAGCAAGCCTTGAGTTCTTGCTTGCATGGCTAATGAATACGGCCCGTCCAATAAGCCCATCGTCGGATTGCTTTTTCATGGTTTACTTCCTTAATCCATATAAGATTCCGCGATCTGTCAGAAATATTGCCGCATCTTCACTTCCTGATCGACCTGAATCGCGTATCCGCAGGCTTTCATTACACCTAGTAATTTTTCACTACCTGGCCCGCGAAACGTGGCAATCAGGCTGCGCGAAGTCGTATTGACTTTTCGGCCGTCTTCATCGGTATAGCTAATCTTGGAAAGACACTTTTGCCCGAGCATCTCTTCTGGATTGATATGAATACGGGCCGCAGCTGAGTAAGTTCCAGAATCTGGACGCGAGCGAAGGCAATTTTTCCCCTCCTCGTTCATACTAACTTTGCAGATCCGTTCTACCACATTGAAATCTAGGCATTTTTCTGCATCTCCTTGTCGGGCGCAGATCTCGATGGGTTTTTTTCTGTCGATAGCAACGTCCCAAATCAGAATATCGAAGCGTTCAATGCCTCGATCGAAGGGTTTGTTCATATATTCCCGACCCATGGGGATGGAAAACCAACTCCCACCAATTTTCATCCTATCCGGGGTTTCAAGGTAGTAGGTAAAGTCTAATCCTATCGGGGACGTCCTGATATCAATAGCGCGGCGCATGTATTGGAATTTTTCGCCGCTGTGATTTGGAAGGAATTTAACAAGAATTTTATCGTAGTCAAAGAATTTCTTGGTCTGCTCGAAACCATCTATATCACTACCACCTCTAATCTGGTCCGCAAAGTAGCTAAGATAATCTCCACTCTCAATAGTACTCTGTACAGAGGATATGACTGAGAACAGCATAATCCAGTCGCTCCATGGGAATTTCTCCGCATCAAGAGACTCTTTTCCTTCGATTTTACGCAGGTAAAGTGCACCTAGTGGCGGAAAGCTCAGGAACTCCTGACGATGATTTAACATCAACTGGTAGGCTTCGGTGAGTTGTTTCGGGGCGAGAAGTTGGCGAGCATAAATATAGACGGGCCTACTAGTTGATTTTTTGATGTTCTTTTCGATATATTTCTCAGCGCCCTCCTTTCCGTACATGCGGGTGAGAAGTGTGGTTAAGTCGATGATTGGGTCAGCCAGTTGAATCCGATCCTCGAGTACCTTGAGGTAGGAGGCTAGCGCAAGATCCACTTCGCCTCGCTGTGCTAATGCCCGCGCGTTGTGGTACAGCTCGGCATAATTCTTAGGGTTTTCAACCAATCCACCGCGCGCGTTTAGAGCCTTAATTTCTGCCGAGATGCTGCTTAGCGAAGCCCGAATAGCAATCGTATCGGACTTGATCTCCGAGACGCCGGCTTGTAGTGTTTTAATTTGCTCGGCAATATCTGCCAGCTGGCGGTTTGCCTGGCCAAGGTCGAGCTTTGCGATCGCATCGCCGAGTGTACTTTTTAGAGCTTCATTCATTGCAGCCGTACCTGCAGGATTGCTGAGCGCCGATAGCATCCGGCTTTGTAGCTCTTCAAGACGGGTGCTTAGGGATTCAAAAATTTCTTTTGTGGTTTTAACACCCGCACTCTGTCCCTTTCCAAGCTCGGCAGACAGACTTTCGAGCATGCGTCCCTGTCTCTCGGCATCCAGACCACGCCCGATATTGTTTAGGCCGCGTACTAGGCGCGTGAGTTCGGCGATCTGCTGCTGCTGTGACTGATAGCTCTTACTCATTTCTGTTAGCTGGCGACTGAGTAGTGGAACTT
This sequence comes from Chloridella minuta, assembly GCA_032273045.1. NCBI lineage: Eukaryota > Xanthophyceae > Mischococcales > Pleurochloridaceae > Chloridella > Chloridella minuta. Next base: position 11,674 of record JAUKPQ010016939.1, read on the forward strand.
TAGCAGCAAGGCTGGAGCAAATTTGGATCGTTCCGTTACGGTCAGGAAGGCGTATGACACCTTCGTCGCAACCGTTCAGTTCAGCTTTTGCTGGCAGGCTAAATAACCATAGAGCAGCTACGAAGAGCCTTAGCGCGCAAACCAACACTTTTACTCGCTCCTCCCTTTTGTTATTAGCTAGCTTATGTAATGCTCGGTACCTATAGGTGATCGTTGAAAACTCAAGCATTTAGCAGCTCCTTTTTTTCATCTGAATGTATGTATTTGACTAGATGCTAGATCATAAGAATGTTTTAGAAAAAAATGCTCAGCATACTTAACGGCAAGCATCTTAACTTTTTGAAAATCATTTTAGTTCGCTAAATCAATATTGTATTAGTCAACAGCAAATCTTCAATCATCTCCCATCAAGCTCTGCAATATTTTCTTTTTAAATTTTCATAAAATAAAGATCGGTTTCTAAAGTCTTTTCATACATTGAAAGAGTCTTAATATAGAGAGACATAGCTTTATTTAGGCTGCCTATTCGATGAAATAATTTAGCAAGACTATTGATGTCAGCTTCAGTCTAGGATACTCAGGAGCATGAGAAGTTTCAAAAATTAATAACGCATTCTTTATGAGTTTTTCAGCTAATAAATAATTACTTTTTTCAAACAATAAATGACCAAGATTATTTAATAAAGCCCCTGTTTCTGGATTAATAACGTCATGAACTAAGCCATCGATATATAAGCGTCTTCGGTAAAGTGGTACGGCAAATCATATTTTCATTGAGTATGAAATTAAAGTGCAAGATTATTCAAACTTCGTGCTATATATGGATGATTTAGACCCAGACTTTCTTTGGATAAAAAATTGCTTTACGTAATAAATTTTGACCGCCATCATGATTTACTTAAATTCTTAATACCTCTGCTAAATTATTAAAGAATACAGAAGTAGAAGGATGCTAAATACAAATTTAATTTTCATTTAGATCCAAAATTTTTGTGTTAGTAGTTACAATAAATATAGTCCGTAATTTTAAATAAGCAATTAAATATTAGCATTTAAATAAAATTACTAATCGCAAATATACATAATTTTTAAAGAGAATCATGAATAATTTTTTCCTAAAAATAGTCAATAAATTTATCCATCCTTTAATAAATGAAGAAAATCAAGTTGATTTTTTTGATGGCAGCCCTTGGAAAATAAAATCTGATGATAAAAAAAATAATCAAGATCAAACAATAAAAAACATACCAAGTTTACTGAACTGGACAGAAGAAATAATTAATGCACAGAAAAGCAAAAAAATAGAAGACTGGATCCATGCAGGATTTTCATTATTAATAGAAATTCCAAAAGAATGTGTCACAGAAATTTTTTCAGAAATATCAAGTTCAACTAAATTTACTCATTTTGAAATAGATTCAGATTTTATATTTGAAAATGGTACGGAAATACGAAAATTATTTCAAAAATATGCTCCATGTGTAGTAGTAATATATGGAGGTTTTTGGTCTGCAGTGGATAATTATTTTGATGATTCTAAAGATAAAAAAAATTATTCTCATATAGATTTAAATAATTTTTTTGCAAACGAATCAAATCAATTTAATACAGAAAATCCAGTAATTTTAGTTATAGCAACAGAATCTGTTGATGTAATTCCCGAATCACTCTTAGGAAAAAATAAATTTAATAGATTTTTTGAGCTTGGCGATATTTATAGGGATAAATTGGCTACTGAATTTTGTAATGAGCTAGGCAAAGATATTGTTGGCGAATCTATTAAAAATAATCCACTTAAGCTTTCATATTTTTTACAAGGAAGATACCCAGAAAAAAATATTAGAGAAGTTGCAGCGTTACAACTTAAACGAAAAGCAAAAAGAGAGAATAGATTGATTGAATTCCATGATATTGTTGATTTATCTATGCGAGGAATGGTTGAGGAGAGTCCAAATTTTAAGAATAAAAATCAAAATAATAATTTGAAAAAAACTGCATATCATGAAGCTGGGCATGCGGCGATTGCAATTATTGATTCTGCAAGCGCTAATGTTCCAGATTACGCCTCAGTTATTCCCTCAAAGTATTTCCAAGGTGTAGTTATGCCTTCAATTGAATTTCACGAAAATAAAAATGAATTTACTTATTTAGATTTATTACATGCTGTACGTATAAGTTTAGCAGGTAGAGCTGCTGAAGAATTTTTTTTTTCCATCTCAGAAATCAGCTCTGGTTCTCAATCTGACTTAGATTACGCAACGAGAATTACATTTAATTCTTTTGCATCTTATGGGTTCAACAAAGAAATGGCTAATAACTCAGGTAGTGGAAATAACCTTGCGGTTTTCAAAAAAGGCTCTATTGAAATTGACCATCAAGAAAAAATTATGGATCAAGTAAGAATTTTCCTGGAAGAACAATATCAAGTTGTTTTAGATACATTAAAGAGAAATAAGCCGTTTGTTGATGCAATTGCAGATAGGCTGTGCTGGGATCCAATAGTAGATCAAAATGAATTACGAGAAATAATGGAAAAATTTGAGTTTAAATAAATGAATTTGTAACTTGTATTAATTTTCTATATGAGTATATTTTAAAATAATGCAATAATTTAATTTCTCATGGCAGAAATTATTAAAAAATGAACTCTAAATTTTGGATGCGCTTTTTTATATAAATTTTAAAGATTCGTTTAAGATACAAATTTAGAAGCGAATTAAAAAATTTAATTTATACATTTAAAAAATCGAATAAATTCATGACTAAATTAAATGTTTCAATTAGAGTTATAGATTATGGAGCCAATACTTGGGCATATGCAATAAACTCCGAAACATTAAAAAAAATTCAACATGCTGAATCAACTCATGAGACATTAGAATTAGTTATTAATGAATTTATTGGTTCGGAATTAGTTTCCTGGGGGGTACATACTGATCGTTATCCGCTGCCAACAATTAATATTGTAGTAGGTAATGATGAGTTTTTTGTAGTTAATAGTATTATTTATACGGATGATTTTACTTCGTTGGCTGAGCAGTTGGAAGCCGATGGGTTAACTGATTCTTCAGATGGGTTCTATCTAGAATCTAGAGAGAAAGATAGGGCAAGCCTTGGCGAAGTAATGGAGAGAGAGGCAGGAAATAAAGAAATTGCAGCATATGTTTTTGAATGTATTTCTTTTGAAAAAATTGATCTCACAACAAATTTTTCTATTAATGAAAAGTTTGACATTAAAAATTTACGTATTCTCGATAAAGATTTAGATGTTGATTCACAACTTTCGTTTGCTAGTTATGCGCTCGGCATACCTAATTCCATTTCTAAAGGCGAAGAAAGACCACTTCTCGGAGTGATCTACAATAATATTATTTCTTTATTTGATACATCTAGCAATGGTGGGCGAAGAGATAGTGTTCGGATTGTTGCAAAAGTAAATGGTGAATGGGAAATTGTTAATGAATTTTATTAAATTCTTTCATTGCCTGTTGTCAGTTTAGTGCCATGATGTAAGAGAGTCTTGCGCCATAAATTTCTATATTATTAGCTTAGATTTCGAATGAATCTAAGCACTTTACCTTGTGGTGATTTTATTTTCTTAAGATGGGTGATGTATAAATTTAGAAAAAATACTCACTTAGAAAGTAGTGCTCAAAATAAAGTCAGTTTACTCCATCGGATTAATGAGTGCTTAACTTTGCATCCTTAAAAGGAATGGCAGAATCTGAAGAGGGAACACTGTCATTATTTTTTTGTCACGCATTTATGTAAAACTGACTGTTAATATGGAAGTTAAAAGCGCAGGAGAATAATATTTTTTATATGTTTTTAAGAATTTAGTTTCATTGAAATTGAAAATATTAAGGTTATTTTCTTTTTTAATTCTTTCGATAGAATAAAATCATCTTATATGTTAACTTTTAATTGCGTGATAAATAATTCTCTTAAAAATATACTGTGTTTTGAAAAATACATTCGAAAAAGACGTTAGTTATTTACAGCCTCCGAAAATAGTATCAAATAATTGAATACAGATTTATAGTCTATCTCACTGCTTATACGTTTCAATAGTTCTTCTCAGCATAATTGAGCTGCAATAATTGTCGTTTTAAACTCTCCAATTTGTCTGTCTAGTTTGAAAATATTTGGGTATCGTGACCATGCGCATAGACTTTTTTGTGCGTCATTTTTGAAAATAAAAGATTATTTAATCCAATTATTAGGCTGCCCTTTTTTGTAATTCGGAAAATTGTTCATTCAAGAGAAAATTAGAGTTTATCTATGATAAGTGAAACCGCTAGCTTGTTATGTTTTTCATTAATTTTATCGACAATGCTACAATTAGATATAAGTTTTAGGTTATTAATGAATAATGCGGTGAATTTAAAAATCAAGTGTAAATTTTGATTTAACGGGTTAGATGGCTGAATAGCTTTAATTATTGCAGTCTTTTAACCTGCCATTATAAGAAGCTAAGCCTCAAATCCAATTAACTTTAAGATATAAATAAGGCTTTCTTCAACTGCATTTATATTTTTTTTAAATTGATATTCTGTTTGATATAAATTTTTTTAAATATTACTTCCAATTCAATTAAAAAGTTGGACAACCATCGAGTTAATCTTTAATTATGTGTTTGCAAAAAAATAATTTTGAATTTTTTTTGCAACTTTTTAAGTTATGTTTAGTTCGGTGTTTAATTTGATTGGTATTTTACAAACTTTCGATGACAATTTAATTTATGGTTTCAAGCTACCGTTATCGATGCCGAACCTGTAACAAAGATATTCTTAACTTAAGTCGTATCTGTCAGCAGTGCGGCCTTGTTACAGCTAGTTTCGATAAATCGACTGAGACCAGTGACGTATCGCTTCACTGCACGAGCTGTGGGGGTGATCTGCCGCAACAAGCCTTGCCCGGTATTTGCAATGAAGGCCATCGTGGTAAGTGTGGTTGGTGGGATGCTGATAAGCAAGAATGGGCGATGCTTGAACCGGAGCCGTTACCTAATGTTGCTGGTGACGTCTGGGTCTCAGGTTGGTTTGAGGGCGCCTATGTCGGCAAACTTGCAGGGGCGCTAGTTTCTGGTAACAAGGAGGATGAGCGCCATTACCGAATTAATGAGTTTGAAAGCGCTCAGCTTAAAGATGTGATCGTAGAGCAGGGTCCTCCACCATTGACTGGTAAAGATGGCCGCCCCCCCATACGGTTGCTGCACGTCATGCCTATTGTTATCCACAGTGGGGTGGGTTTAAAGAATACGCCTAAGCAGTTCATTGCGCAATTAGAAGATTTCAGGCTGTATGACTGGCGTGAATTGAATGCCGGAGAGCTTCCTTCATTTTCGGGAAAGCAATCAGTCGGTTGGCTATCCGGACGAGCTTACGGAGTGCTGCATGATTTCGAGGCTTCCGATGAGAATAATCCTGAAGAGTTTGAAGAAGATCTCAATACAACCGTCGGGGCCTCAGAAAATGCCGGTTACTCGGACGGCCATCTGATCGGCGGTGGGCACAACCAAACCCAGACCGCCGATTCTGGTGAGGGATCGCCCCTAGCGCCTAAAGCGCATGAGGAGGAGCCGGACAAGCCTTGCTTTGCGTGTTCCTTATGGCTGAGATTACTATTGACTGCATTGGTCTGGTATGTGTGTAGCTGGAAGCATGCGCTGGTTTTTATAGGCGTTAGCCAGCTTACTTGTTGGCTGTCCGGCAAATTGATCATCCAGCGCGGCTGGCGACGTAATCTTTTGATTGCTTTTATTACGTTGCTTACATTGGTCGGCTCACTGCTTGAAGCTTATGCACTCGCTTTCAGCGAGGATTGTTCACTAATTACCGACTGGCCCGTTTACCTGATTGGTGCCGCATTCGTGTTGACTGCGTTTGTTCCATTCTGCTGGATGCGGTTGTTGATGCTTTTGATCTGGTTCGCTACCACAGCGATCTGGTGTGGTGCCAACAGCGTAGTATGCAACAAGGACAAGGATGAAAAACGTGTTGATGTGGTGGTTAAGGAGGTGGATGTAAAATTCGACAATGTTATCCATCCCGATCTAGATATCGATGTGATTAATGACAACACTAATGATCCGACCAATCCGGATAACAATCGAAAAATTTCGATCGACGAAGTAACGGAAGACCCTCAGCTTCTTGAGAAATGCGGGAATTCGATATATTTTTCAGAGGTTGCCTTATTTCAGGTCAAGCAATACAGCATTGAGCTTGAGCCGCGCGCAACTATACAGTTACGCAAGCTGGCAGCAGTGCTCAAAAAGAAACCCGATCGTATAGTTATCATTACAGGGCATGCAGACAAGAGCGGCGATGACTCAGATGGTGGTTATATCAAGAATATTGACCTCAGTAACGAGCGCGCAAAAGCAGTAGCTGAATGGTTGGTGCAAAACGCTGGCGTCGATGAATCCCGTCTTGAGATCCGTGGAGCAGGCACCAGCATGCCAATTACTACGGACCCGCAAAGCTCACATCTGAATCGTCGTGTCGAGGTGGAGCTCGAGTGTCCGCGCGATAAGAATTCTCGTCATTTCTAAGGAGATAGAGGTTGATGAATCTGATCCACAAGCCAGAACTGACCGTAGAAGTCATGTCCTATCCGGCGGTTAATTCCGGTAGTAAACAAATGGTACGAATTCGTGTGCGTGGCTGGGGCCGGCTAACGATTAAGAACGTGGAGCTACCGTTTCATGCTTATTTTTTTGAGGATACCGAGTGGGCATTGTTACTGCCCAAAGCACCCTCCTTAGAGATTGAGGTTAGAAATCTTTTTGGAACGTCTTTATATATATTGAATGAACCCTTGCATCGACCATTTTTGATCGGGCAGGAATTCTTTGCAAATCTGGAGCCCCAGATAAAAAGGATCCAGGCGCCGATCATTAAGGAATTCGCTAGGCCTGCAATCGAAGCGATTAGATTGCAAATTAACGCCTATCGCATCAGATTGACCGGTGCGCTGCTACTACCCCTGATTAAGATTTTATTTTTAAGGCATGCAATTAAGCTGCCGAAAACTGTTATTCACTATAACATCAGGATGACTTATTCAAAAAAACAAATCCCGTTGAGTATTATGGCCAACGGTTTGGATCTTTCCCACATATTCGAGACTATTAATAAGGAGATACAACGTGAGCGCCGCTAAACCCTATGATCCGAAAAATATTGATAATTACGGCTATGAATTCGATGCCTCGCGTATCCGACGGTTTTTATGGTTTTGTGCCGGGGCCGATGTCGAGCTTTTGAAGCATTGCCCACAGTCCGAGCATATTAAAGAAGAGGGAATTGGCGGTATTGTGCTGGCGACAGGTGGCCTTGCTTTCATCTCCGGAAGCTATGCTTTTTATACCGTATTTTCGAATCATCGTGTGCTTGGTGGTAATGAGCCGATCGATATTACCGCCGCGTTTTTCTCGATTGTGCTTGGATTTTTGTGGGCACTAGTTATCTTTAATCTTGATAGATTTGTTGTTTCATCAGTTTCAAAAGGCGATGGTACTTCTGAAATTACTTGGAGTGAATTTAAAGGCGCTATTCCACGCTTGTTCATGGCATTGGTTATCGGATTGTGTCTTTCTACCCCATTGGAAATACGCGTGATGAAGTCCGAGATAGAAGCTGAGCTGCACAAAAAGCAGATCAAATATCAGCAAGACGAATTTACAGCGCTTGCCGAGCGAATCGCTGCGAAGAAGAGCGTGGCTGAATCGCGGCGCGGCGAAGTCGTAAAGAAGCGCGATCAACTACTCGCAGAAATTACCGATAAGGAAAAGCGCATTGCTGAACAAGACAAAGTGATGAACGATGAAGGCAACGGTAAGCGTAACAGCGATGCTGGTATCGGTCCTCGGTATCGTGCGGCCAAAGAACTGCGTGAAAAGCTCGAGCAGGAAAAAATGGTTCTCGAGGGACGTTACAAAGAAGAAAAACCTCGACTCGATGAAGATATCAAGCGTTTTGATGCAGAGCTTGATAAATTTTCTGCCGAAGAGGACAAGGAACGCGCAATCATCGTCGAGCAATCGCTCTCACTTAACGGACTGATCGAGCGTATTACGGTCGCGCATGAAAAATATCCTGTACCTTCCGCACTGTTGTCCTTGCTGCTCATCATCATCGAAGTAGCGCCCATCTTCTTTAAGATGATGCTTGAAAAAGGGCCGTATGAGTTGCTGGTCGAGAACCAGAAGCGAATCACGCAAGCGAAGTACGCGATCGAGTCCCATATTCATATAACTACAGAATCTGACAGCATCAATGTTGTCGGCGAAACCTTCCATCAGGCAGATTTAATTAGCAGTTTTGAAGTCGGGAACCTGAATGTGGAGAGGGCGCTTACCCAGCGTATTCAGGAAAACTATGAGCGCGATACGATTGCTGACATTGATCGGAATCCCTCGGATTATGTGAAAAAAGCAGATACAGACGAGCGAAGCTGATTCTTTCGATGGAACTGTTCAATCGCTTGTGTGGGTACGATGGGGAGTCTGTGGAGCGGCTGTCTGAAAGAAGTCAGCTCTACCTAGGTATTTCCAGCCTGTTGTCGCTGGCAGGTACCTTTTTGTCGACTCTTTCAGCTTTTTATTTGCTCTATGCATGCACGGGCTCATTCATTAGCTCTGTGTTGGCGGCCGGGCTCGTATTTCTGATTCTGTATTCGCTGATGGTGGTCTTGATATCCGGTGCAGCGCTCCCAGTATTTGATAAGAAAAGCGCGGATCAGTCGAAGTCACCGCGCTGGACGCGTCTGTGCATATTCCTTTTAATTTCGCTGGCATTCACACAGCCGATTGCGGTATTTCTTCTGGAAATGAGTCCATATTCCAGTCGTATTGATGCAAAGCTTCGGCAAAAAAATGTCGTGACCCACCAGCGAATGCAGGATGCCTACGACGCTCTGGTGAAAACGCGCGAGCGCGATATTGCGTTGATGACGGAAACTTACGAACGATTGCTCGCAGGTAAATACAAGGATCTTGATTCTCTTGATCAGATCATTCCGGACGGTGAAAAGACGGGTCGCAAGGCATTAGTAATCGGTAATCAGAGCTACACTTTCCGGCCGCTCGATAATCCAAAAAAAGATGCGAACGATCTGGCAGCAGCCCTGGGCAAAATAGGCTTCCAGGTTACGGTGCTTATTAATGCGGATCGGGTCAAAATGCAGCGAGGCATCGATGACTACATTACGACTCTGCGACCAAAAGATATTAGCCTTTTTTATTTTTCTGGCCATGGTTTTGAACAGAACAATGGCAACTATCTTATGCCGGTCGGAATGAGCAGCGAAAGCCCTATGGAGACCATCGGGCTGAGTATTACTCTCAAAAAAATCTCCGAGCGCAATCCTTTAGTCAGCGTCGCAATCATTGATGCGTGTCGCGATTTTCCCTTTGGCACTATCCGCCGCGGGGGCCTGAAGGAAGTCAGTATTGGGCCTAATACCTACCTGGCGTTAGCGGCAAGTCCGGGTCAGCGTGCCGCTGAAGGACTGCCTGGCTCGAATGGTTTATTCAGCGGATCAGTGATAAATAATATCACCCGCAATATCGACATCGATCGAGTTTTCAGATTGGTTCGAGACGAGGTTTATAAGAAAAGCGATGCTACGCAATTGCCAGCTACGTTCAGCACCCTGCGCCAGGATTTTGTGCTCGCCTCGTCCCGCAAGGAGAAAGTCACGGAGGTTCCGCTACCGGTAACGAAGCAGTCGATGCTTAATCAGTCGTCCACGAAATACCGTGGCTTATCAGTGAATCCTGATCAAGTAGTAGAGCCAAATGTACAGTATTGTGGAATTGCTGGTAACCCTGATGAGGACCCGCTTGTTCGTGATCGGGTGCTTCAATGCGTCGGAGAAAAATTGCTGCGCGCTCAGGATGACCTGGTCAAGTTACACGAGGACGTTCTTGCGTACGAGGAGGAGTTCAAGAAAGGTGATGACGAGGACCAAATAAAAGCGACACGTTTCATGAAAGCCTATATGATGCTCTGGTCGGACAGCGTATTCAGTGTCGGCACCATTGCGTTCTCTTTACTGTTGCTTTCCATACTTGCCAGCGGCCATATTATGCGCGAAGGTTTTCCGACGGCTTTTCTAGAATATGAGATACAGAGGCAGACGATACAGCGACACGGACTTGAAAAATCATACGTTAAATATCGTAGAAAATGGGAGTCTGATCTCGAAAAATTCAATCAAAGATTGCAGAAGAATATATCTGGAGCGATGCCAGTTGAAGCTCAGCCTTTTGCGGAAACAGCCGAGCTGGATCATCGCAAGTCGCAAATTCAACCACCAATCAATACAAAACTACCCGGCTTAGCTGCTCTTCTCAAAGCGCTGAATATAAAAAAGGGACCGTAGCTATGAGAGCAGTCAGCACGAATTTTCTGGAAAAGGTTGAAGCATTCCTGTTGCTATGGTTCGCTGGCGTCGACAGGAGATTGCTAGTCGGATGTGATGATGCGGAAAAGTACAAATTTACCTTCACCGGGTTGTTGGTGTTCATCATCACCCTGTTGACGTTAATTTCATCTTTCTATGGACTGACTGATTATTTGTTGCCGGAAGATTCTAGGCACGATCTCGTCTGGTTTTTATATCTTCTGCTGAGTGCATTTCTTTCGCTCTGCTGGAGTGCCATCGTTTTTAATTTATTCCGTTTTTTTGTTACATCGGTTCCGACGACAGACCAAACCGGTTTGTCCAAGGCAGGTGAATTCGCCGCCCTGATAGTGCAGTTGTTCTTTTGTCTGGTGTTCGCCGTAGTGCTCGGCTTCCCGATTGCGATTTTGATGCTCGACTCTCAGATTTCATTTCAGGGAAAGGAATTGCAACGGGCGACTTTGAAAGACTTATCGATGACCGTGAGCTATATCGATAGCCAGGAAAATACGCTACATACCAAACTTGAGACGGCCTATCGAAAGCTTGAGATGCTGAAGCTGGATGAAAAGGGTTTGCAGGTGCAATTGGCAATATCAAAGAGAAGCGCAGACTTATCTGTTGAGGCTCAGGCAGAGATTCGGGAAAATCAACTTAAGCAAGAGACTGAGCTGGCAAAGATACGGAAAATTCGTCAGACGATTGACGATAATTTCCACGCACTGCTGGAAAAAAATCATGCAATGCATCTGGTTGGTAAGTCGCGGTTTATTTGGCAACATAACTTGCCTGTCACCTTGTTCACTATTCTGTTTATTTTTATAGTCTATGCTTCGCTCATTTTCTCGAAATTCGTGCTTGTTCGTGGAAAATATGAGTATCTGATGAATTATGAAAATCGAATACCGGCGTTAAGGAGTGGAATCGTAGAGGGAAAGAACCCGATGATCATCAGCGACGAATTGGTGAGATTCTACCGATTTGGGAAGCCGGAAGCGATTCAGACAGTTGAGCTCAAATGGACTGCTGAAATGAAGCGCCAGCTCGCCGACGACCTTCGAATACGACTGAAGAGAGAGACAGATATCGCTTCTGGTGTGTTGGATCGCCTGCGCTCCCGCTGATGTAATCATTCAGGTTTTCACGTGCGAAAATTAAAATTTTTCTACATCAAGTTAAAAAAAATTCAGTATTACTCGCTCCCGATTTCTCGGGGGTTTACATACCTTACTAGTACGCTGCTTTACAGCGCCGTTCTGCTTTCTGCCACTGAGGTTATGGCGGACCAGCGTCCGGTGTTCAACAGCGGACTGCTTGCTGCCCCAGCTGACTTCCTGAAGACTAAATTATTGGGCGACAAGCCCTCATCATCATTGCCGCCGCGTTTAGATCTTTCATCTAGAATGCCTCCCCCCGGGGATCAGGGTCAACAAGGTTCATGCGTTGCTTGGGCTGTGGGCTACGGGGCTAGAAGTTATTATCTCGGTCTTCAAGGCACAGATCTCCGCAATAAAAAACAACTTCCCAGCCCATCTTACATTTATAACCAAATCAAGCCATCCGTTCCATTTGGTTGTGAAACGGGCAGCCGCATTCCTGACGCGCTTTCTTTGCTCAAGAATCAAGGAGTGGCGTCGCTTGGTGAATTTTCTTATAACCCGCAAGTATGTAACAAAAAGCCAGAGCAAAGTATTAAGGCCGCTGCGCTTCGCAACGTGATTTCTGATTGGAAAGCGATCCGCTCTGGGGACATTACCGCTATTAAAGCCGAATTGTACAAAGGTAATCCTGTGATGTTTGCAATGTGGCTTGATGAAACTTTCCTTGCACATTTCGGCGATAAAACCTACGTCAATCGACACATACCGCTTCCCTTGAATGGGCATGCTATGGTGATAGTTGGTTACGACGATATGCGCAATGCTTTTAAGATCTTTAATTCATGGGGTACAAGCTGGGGTAAAGGCGGTATGGCATGGATAGACTACGAAACTATGCGGAAGCGTGGCTCTGAGTTCTACGTTATGGAGGTCAAGACCGCAATGCCACCGGCACCTGAGCCGGTTAATACTGATCAGAGGGTTGATCCTTCGCCTTTACCACCTTCACCGAATAAGCCTGATGAAATATATCCCAAGTCTAAGGACATCAAGGAAGCCGCGAATAAAATTGAAGTTCTTTCAGTTGGAATTGACTGTGGACGCATTGACTCGAAAATTGACAATTGGGGCATAGTGCATTTGGAAGGATTCATTGGAAAGCCCGAGCAACTTTCCAAACTGACACAGGCTATCATGAGGATTAAGGGCGTTAGGCATGTAGAGAGCGCAGTACGTATCACGCCATGGCCACTGTGCGAGGCTTATCTCGCGATGGATTCTTTGCCTAAATCTAACAAGAAAATCGTACCGACGGTCCTGGATCATCCGGATAACGTACTTGCAGTCGGCGATTTGTTCGGCTTAGAAGTGACTGCACCCAAAACTTCAGGTTACATCTACATCGCATACCTTCAATCGAATGGCGAGGCGGTCAAGTTTTACTGGGGCAAATCGTATACCCCAGGGCAAATTATCAATATTAGCGGCCCAGGTTACAAAGTAAGCGCCCCGACAGGTAAAGAATTGCTTTTAGTGATTGCCTCATCTAAGCCGCTGTGGGAAGACGAAGTAAATGACAGTACAAAACCAGACAAGAAATTTTTATCGTTACTGAGAAAAGGGCTTCATGATCTAAAGCCGACAGAACAGGCTAGGGTGAGCTATGGAGTCGTGGAGATTCTCACCCAAATGCCGTAGTCGTTCATTCGTGAGAATGCATCCAATAGGTTTATTTTAAAACTGTGACTCAGGCAGTTATTGATAAAGACAAATTATTTTCATCATCCTGCAAAGTCAATTCTCTGCATACCAACACACAGTACGCCACTGCTAGGATTTTAATTAATGTCTCAATTTCTTATTACATGGATCTCGATCAGGCAAGCCGCTTTGGCTTTCCTTATCACTACCTTTGCTCTTTGTTGTTCAGCACAGAGGTTGTATGACGGGAGCGGGCGTCAAATTGGACGGGTTGATTCTGAGCGCTATTACGATGGTCAAGGCCATCAGATTGGCAGAGTGGATGGAGCTTATATTTATGATGGCTCTGGTCGACAGCTAGGGCGTATAGACGGTGAGCGCGTATACAGCTCTTCCGGACAGCAGATCGGACGGATCGACGGCGATCGACTTTATAGCGCATCGGGTTCTCAAATGGGGCGTATTGACGGTGAACGCATCTATGACGCTTCTGGTCACCAAATTGGTCGATCCGATGGTTTAAGGCGTATGCAAGCCATCATTTTCTTTTATTTTTTCATGTGAGCAAGAGAGTGCAGTCATGAGTACAGCGTTATATTTTTTAGAAAAAATATCAACTGCTACAGGTGAGCTTGCACTCTATAAAGAAAGTGGCGTGCTTGCTGTCGTTGAGATTGAAAAAATAACAGTCGAACCGGATTTGGTTACTTTCACTCTCAAGCCACAACGCGGAAGTAGTTTTGGTCTTGATAATTTAAAAGCATTTTCCGTTAGTTCAAGCTTTAATTATCTTAGCTACGATCATGGCCGATACATGTGTTCAATTATTAGTTGGGTACTGGAGACGGATCCTGTGAAGGTGATCTACCTCAAAAATTTAATCAACTTAGGCGCCAGCACCGAAGATATTTTAACTGCCTTAAGAAAGCGCCACGTATTTTATGACAATGAAACGACAAAGATCGTGGATAGGCTTATGAAGCTGAAAAATAAGATCAAAAAAGGAAAAATTTCTCTTACTAGTGATCCTGAATTTAAGGGGCAATCTTGGGGCGGTGCCGGCGTTATGGTCTTATCCGATGATGAAGAAACAAAAAAGCAGTTCTCTCACTTTCAAGGAGACACCATCGTCTCTGACTATGCACCACAAATTGGTGACTTATTTCGGCGTATATCTCGTATCTCAGCAACATCTCCTAATTACGACTATCTTTCGAAAGTAGCATTTTGGGGAAACCTTGCTGCAGTCGCTAATTCAGTGAAACAGAATAACAATTCAGAAAATCTTCAAGAGATTTGCAACAAAGTGATTATGAAAGCCATCGACTTTGTTACTCAAAACCCTTCTGAAAATTAAGAATATCTCGCTTTCGTAAATTAATTTTGCGTTTAGTTTTTTTCTTGAGGTAGTGCTGGCATGCTTTTGTGTGACTGGAGCGACGATTGACTGGTCGATAGGTTCAAACCTAGATCGCCCTCGCTTGTTTCAAAAGCTTTCGAGCAGACTTGGTAAGAGGGTGGGCAAGCCCCAGAAGTCGTGAGCGGGTGTTCATTGCCTGCTCAAAGGCCTCAATGGCCTTATCTAGAAGGCCACACCTTTGGAACACCTGCCCAGTTCGTACAAAACACGCCGCTGAAGCTAAATGATTTTTGCCCACTGAAAATCTTAGGATTTTCAAGCATCGCAACTGTAGAGCTATCCCCTCCTTGAGTTGCATGTTGCCTTTAGTTTGACCACCGTCGCCTTTGAGTGCCTTGCCCGCGTTAACCAGAAACAAATCCGTCAGGCAGTTGAGGTGAGGTATCAACGAGGGATGCTCAAGCCCTAACTGGGCTTCCATTAACTTTAGGCTGCGATGTGCTGTTGTAATCCCTGGGTCGGTATTGCGTTGTTTTAAGCAGATGCCCGCTAGAGTAAGGAGTTGATTGGGGAGATCTTTGGTATTTGGACCAGCAATTCGCTCTGTCTCGATGCAGGCTTGCTCCGCCATGCTGCGAGCTCGGTTTAGTTGGTCGCGACTTTGTGCCAGAGTTTCGGCGCAAGCACTAACTTGTCGATGATAGCGGATGTCTGACTTGCCATAGAGTTGTACGCAATCCTCCAAGCGTTCCAGAGCTAATTGCTGCGTTAACTCTTTATTGCCACCGTAATATCGCAGAAATTTGTGGAGCTTCTCCGAAGTTTTCAAACGCTGCTCTAAATTCATTTCGTCTTGCCATTTGGCCCAAATAATCTGATAGTGGCTTCCAGGAGTCACACCCAAATTGGTTTCTATATGGGCCCAATAACGATGCATCCGTTCATTACCACCCATGAGATGAGCCAGATCAAAAACTTCACGGTCGCTCAACAGGCTTAGCAGCTCCGAGTACGCTCCGGCCAGAGCCAGCTGTGCTGGTTGTTCCCATGCACTGCGTATGTCCTTAGAACGTTGACCAAACCAGTTTGCGAGTTCTATACGCAGCACCCGCTCGGCTTCATGATCGGGGTGATAACGGTCTCGAACAGCTTTTCTGAAAAAACCATGTGCTGGGCGGATTCGTCCTGATGCATAAAATAGTGCGTCACCTAATGCTAGCCTTATGGGTGACCAACGTACTTGATATGACAGCCCAGAGAATTCAAGCACTTCTTCCTCTGTGAGGCCACCTTGGCTAAGACATATTGCAGAGAGGGCACGCTTGACGCTAATTACCTCGTGATTGGCTTCCAACCTAAATAAAATCTTTTCGTACAAATCATCTATTTCATCACTAGTTAGAAGCTCATCAATCTGATCCTGCAGTCCTTCAAACGAACCGAAAACTCGAAGCTCCTCTGCCAATGTGCACAAAAAAAGTGGCTGATCTGCCAATGGGTGATTTAGTACAGCCGCCAATTGCAATTCATTCAATTGCTTCTTGAAGACAGTCAGTTGCCTACTAAATAGTTCGATACGCTTCTCAGGCTGAGCCCCTTGCAGCTTCATAACACCACATTTCCCTCTCCTTTTCAGGGTGCTCTGCAAGATACCGGGTCTGCAACTTATCAGCATCTTGACGCTGCTAGGAATGAAAGTGGGTAGCCAAAGGAGGTCACGATCATTACGAAGACGGTCTAGACCATCGAGCACGATGATCCAACGAACCTGCTTGCGAATAGCATAGGAGTGAGCCGTAGCCAGCCATTCAGGCATTCCATTAAGCAAGCTTGTACGATCTTCAGGGACTACATCCTCGCTGACCGTATGACGTCGGATTGATTCGAAGAGTCGCTCTAGGATATCGACAACTCTGGCAGCTCCTTCGCCTGCCTCAAGTGAGTGGTAGAGAACGATAGATTTAGGATCAGTATTGCTCCTTACCCAATCGGCTATCAGGGTGCTCTTGCCAATTCCAGCGGGGCCTGTCACCAATAAACGTTGGTCTTCTCCTTCTATCAATTCACGCAGGCTCTGCAAGAGTGATGGATCTTTAATGAATCGAGGTCCAAGCTTGGTTGATGCGAAAGAGGAATGGTTAAGGTTTTCTAGTTCGTGTTTGTCAGGCACGATTTCAGCTGGGAACTCAGCGTCGAGCTGTGCCCATAACTTCTGTTCTAGCAATACAGCTAGGTCCTCTGGCTTATCGTAGCCAAAAACTGGCAGTAGTGAGCGCTTGATCTGAGCTTTGAGCGATTCTTGTCGCTGCCGGTCAGTTTCATTTGCACTTAGATAGTCGTTGCCAAGTTGTTCCGCGTAAGCGGGATCCCTGAAAAAGAAAAGTGCTCTTGGGTGCATCTCTGATTTATCCAGCACACCATAACGGATCTCCAATTCCGTAACACTAGCACCACCACAATTCTCTGTAAGCCAAGTCTGACTATCGGCAAGGTGAGTCGGATAATCATTGTGTGGCGGTACCCAACCGTAGCGCTCGCCAAGCAGGCCAATAAAATAGGGCCGGCATTGGTCAATTTCGTCTAGGCAGATCGATAGCACCTGACCTTGTTCTGCTTCTTCTGCGCTGATCCCCCAACGAAGATCAATGTCAACGAGTTCGACAAAGCGCTCCCTTAGCCGAGTTCTTAGCGCGGGGAAGACCTGTTGGACGAGTAGACGACGTTCTTCTTCGAAGTCTCGGAAGGTGCTGGAAAGGAAGATTCTTACTGTGCGCGAATGCTTCATAAACGAGTTTTCATTTGGGGTGGCTAATTACGGCAATTTGGAGATTTTTATATTTTATTGAAACTAGTGTTGGCAGTTATGTAGTTAAAGCCAACTCTAATAATAATGCTATGGTTTTTAATGAAATATCTTTAAAAATATAATTCATAAATAATATTAAAAGTATAATTAAAAATATTTATACTAAAATAATAAATTCAATATTAATATTTTCTGATAGCTCACTAAATTCTATTAGTCCAAAATATTAAAAGTCGATGTTTATCAATTGCGAGATAAAAATTGAAAAAAATAATTCAGATAATCGTACTAGTTCTAATTGGACTCGCATTAAATATTAGTAATCCATCAAAAAATGAATTTATCGATTTCATATCTGTTGAAATTAAGAAGAAATATCCTGAAATAAATTTACAGACAAATGCCGATTCCTCAACGGTTGAGCAAATGCTCGTTGGTTTTGGTAATACTGTCATCACGAATGTTTTAAAAGAAAGTACTACCCAAAAAGATTATTGGTTATTTTCGGTTTATGAATTGGATATGAGACTTTTGAGAGATTTTGGTGCACAAATTAAGAATTTAAAAGTCATTGGAGTTGCTGGTTCTTTTATACCTTTATCATCATTTGATTAGTCTTTTTTAAAGCTAATTACAAAGAGGATTGAATGTTAAATGGAAGAGTTTTTAGGCTGTTTTTAAGTTCAACCTTTAGCGACTTCATTGCTGAACGTGAAGCATTGCAAAACGTTGTATTTCCTGAGCTGGAAAAATATTGTCGGGATCGAGGTGCAAGTTTTCAGGCAGTCGATCTTCGCTGGGGTATCACTGAGAAAGCTCAACGTGACCAAGATACGATGCGTATCTGTCTGGAAGAAATCAGGCGCTGTCAAAAATTATCTCCTCGACCTAACTTTGCGGTGCTGCTTGGAGATCGCTATGGCTGGGAGCCTGTCCCTGCGCGTATTTCTAAAAATCATTGGAGGCGGTTGAAGATTGCGGCGAATTATGAAGACTGGGAGCTGATTAAAAATAGTTACCGTCTAGATGCGAATGCTCTTCCCCAAGTTTATTGTTTAAACAAACGTACTGAAAACACCTCTGTAGCTTTAAATCATGAAGCAAAGTTGCTGAATGCATTGCGGCGAACTGCACGTGGCTTTCGTGGGGGTGCCCGATTGCCATATTTTGCGTCGGCTACTCATCAAGAAATTGCTCTAGGAGCTCTTTCTAATTTGGATGATGAAGGTAATGAGCTCAAGCCAGAACACCATGTTCATGTATACGTTCGCCAGATAGAGGGTTTGCCCAAGGATGTTTCCGCTAAAGATTACATTGACTGGGATGATAATCTAGTTGAAATTTCGTCTGGCGCGCGGGAACGCCTTAGTGGACTTGAAAGTGATCTTCGAAAAAAATTAGGTGGCCGTGTTCATGATTTGCACGCAACTTGGAGTCAGCATGGCCGTAATGGCGCCATCAATAAGGCATACCTAAAGCGTTTTTGTGAGATGTTTCTTACTCATCAAAAGGCTTTGATAGAGGCAGAACTGTTATTACTGAAGCAGTCCACTGAAATACAACAGCGTAATGAGGCGCACCAAGAGTTTGGTGCGGAGCGGGCAAGGGTCTTTGTTGGACGAAAAGTACTACTAGCAAAGATCGCCCGCTACGTTGAGGTGAGAAACGCAATAAGCTCAAAGAATAAGTCTAAGCTAACGCGAAGTTTTGCTCCGCTGATATTACTGGGTGGTGGCGGAAGCGGAAAGTCTGCTTTGTTAGCTCGATCCGCGAATGAGGTTCAGAAGCTGGCCAAGCGATCCGGCACAATTGTAATACAGCGCTATATAGGAGGTGTGCCCGGCACAGAGTCGCTGATGACAATGCTCACTGCTCTTACGTCTGATATAGCGATCCTCTATGACCAGGCTCAGCCATCTGTGCCAGAGAATGCTAAGGCTTTGGCTAATGCCTTTCAGACTACCATAGGAAACGCAAGCGCAAAGCGGCCATTGATCGTTTACTTAGATGCTTTGGACCAACTCGACAGCGACGACAGCGCGTGGATGTTGGAGTGGTTACCAAAGAAACTGCCCGAGTATGTGCGCGTAATTGCCTCTGCTAGAACAGAAACCAGAGTGGAGCAGTCGGCCCGCAGACGTTACCCCCGCAGCCTGATAGAGTTATCGTCTATGTCGATTTCCGAGGGCAGAGCAATGCTTGGTGCCTGGCTGGCAGACAAACGTGCTGCATGGTTTAACGCCGGCATTGCCCCCTCGAAAGGACGTCGTCTTACAGCAGAACAGCAACAAGAAGTGCTAGCAGCGTTCAAGTATAACGGCTCGGCGCTTTGGCTTAAGTTGGCGTACGAAGAAGCTGCAACATGGAAATCATGGGGCAAACCGCGTCAGTTGCCTACTACCGTTCAAGGGTTGATCGGAGATTTGATTGATAACAGGCTTATTAAACAGGAGAATCATCCTAAGGTTTTTACTGTGAGGGCGCTGTCTTACTTAACGGCGGGCCGTTTTGGCTTGTCGGAGCAAGAGCTTGATCATGCAATGGCCACTGATTATGGGGTGAGGGCCGAGTTTGAGGTGCAGAACGCTAAGACTGGGCAGGCATGGTTGTTCGATGAGAAAAGTCCTCATCTGCCTCCAATTCTTTGGTCTAGGCTTTACTTTGACTTGCAGCCCTATCTTTCAATAGCTCAAGTGGATGGAATGCTCGTTTATCGTTGGTTCCATCGTGAGTTCAAAGACGAGATCGGTCAGCGGTTAAATATCCATGACAATCATGCCACCCATGAACACTTGGCATGCACTTTCAAAGCGTTAGATCTTAAGTTCCAAAATGGTCCGAGCAATGGGGAATCTATGCAACTCGTTAGAAGGGTTAGGGAGGAGCCATTTCATCGAGAGATTGCGAGGGATAATAAGGGATTGCTTGAGAGCTTTGCTGAGCAAAGGTTTTACACGAATTCCATATTGCTCGATAAATTCGAGTTCCTTCGTCAATTGTTACGACTAAATGTAAGGCTAGAAATTTTTTTTAAGGACCATAAAGATGATGCGTTGATTGATACGTTTTTATTTTTTGCAAAGGGTGAATTATTTCGCCGTGATTTTGGAATTGATCTTGTAGCCATAAGTCGCGATTCAGATGAGTTTGGTGCGGCAAATGAATTGTTTGCGCAAGGTGGCTATCGATTGACCGGCCGTTCGCTTTGTGGCCGCCGCATATTTAATATTAATGATTCGAATCGTCGTAGGTCTAGTTCTAATTTAACAACCGCAGGAGTTTGGCAATTTTTAATTTGTTCGGAATTTGTTCGTGGGCATCAAAAAAGCTGGTCATTCTCTCAACGTCACTACCCTCGTTATTTGATGGCAGCTTGGCTTAGGCAACAGGATCAATATTTCACTTCAGAAAATTACGAGTTAGCTACTCTGGCTACATGGTTTCCATTCCCTGTCTTAATTCGTGGAAGAAATAAATTAACCTTTTTCTTTGATGATGCTGAATTTGATCTTCAAGAATCGTTCTTAGTGAAAATGAAAGAGGATTTAAAATTATTGGAATTGGCAATCTCTAAAATAGGTAATAGAGCAACTGATAATCTAGGACGTCTACGAATAAAAACATTGTCTGGGAAGCCGATTTTGTCAACGAATGAGGATCTCCTTAGGGCAATCGCATTTGAAGCGGTCGTGCTCGGAAGGCGTTTCAGGAGTAGTTGTGGGATTTTTAGAGGATATTGTTTATTAGATGATTGGGATGCTAGTCCAAATCGTATAAATTTTGCTTTGCCTATGTTGATAGAACAATTAAATGAGGATCCTGCAATTCTTGATTCTGAATATCTTGATAGATTACAAAAAATCCAGGTTGAAGTGTTTGGCGAAATTATTTGGGGAAGAAGTCAGCATTTATCTTTACAGAAAGTTGGCGAAATATTAGTTAATGGTTTGGATCAATTAAAAGTGTCCCAAAGAGCACAATTTTTTTTGATGAAAGATACATTTCACATCACATTCCTTCATCTATTACCGCCTATTTTAGGTAAAGAGTCGTTCAGCGATTTTTTAGATAGAACTTGTTACCGCTTTCAGCCAGATTCTTTGGAGGAACAGCAAGCAAGGGTGGGTATTGCATATGTTGAGTTGCTCGGGTGCTTGATGGAAGGAAGTATTTTTAATTGAGCGCTAAAGCTCGCACCCTTCGTATCTTCCTTTCCAGCACCTTCCGCGATTTTGGTGAGGAGCGGGACCTGCTGGTCAAGCGGGTGTTTCCTGCATTAAGAGCAAGACTAAAAGATAGATTTGTAGAACTCGTTGATGTCGACTTACGTTGGGGCATTACGGCAGAGGAGGGAGAACGTGGGGAAGTACTTCCTATCTGCCTTGCTGAAATTGACAGATCTCGTCCCTACTTTATTGGCATGCTTGGTGAAAGATATGGATGGGTACCACCACCTGATGGTTATGCGCCCGAGCTGCTAGAGCGCCAACCTTGGCTCAAGAAACACCAAGGTGCTAAAAGTGTGACTGAACTAGAGATTCTTCACGGCGTACTTAAAAACAAACGCATGAAGAGTCATGCATTTTTCTACTTTCGCTCACCTGCTTATTCACGCACCAAGGGTGGTCACTATGTTCCAGACACGACTGAGGATAGACAACGACAACTTGATCTAAAGCGACGAATTAAAGGTAGCGGTTGCTCGGTAACGGGGTACCGTGATCCGGAGGCTTTGGCTAAGCGCATCGAGCACGATTTATGGAAACTGATTGATGCCGAGTTTCCCGTTGCGGATGTGCCGGATGCGTTTGAGCGAGAGAGCATACGACATGAAGCCTATGCTGCTCCCCGCAGGCGTCTGTACCTAGGAGAAGAGCGCTATCTGACTGCTTTGCAGAAAGCGCTTCAAAATGAAGAGCCACGGATTGTCATCGAAGGGGCATCAGGTGGGGGCAAGAGTGCGCTGTTGGCTAACTTCTTCAAGGCCTACCAAAAGCGTCATCGAAAGCATTTGGTGCATGAGCATTATTTAGGTGCAAGCGCAGATGCGGCTAACCCACATGCGTTGGTGCGCCGACTAATTGAATTCATACAGCGCACAACGGGCAGTAGTGAAGCAATCCCAGGTGATCCGCAAAAGCTCATGGACAGCCTGCCAATCTGGCTAGCCACTGCGAGTGATTGGGCGCGTAAGAGAAGGACGCGGTTTATTTTCGTATTGGACTCTCTCAACAGCCTGACCGACCAGCAAGACCTTCGCTGGTGGCCTGCGTTTCTTCCCAAAGGAATGACGATGGTTGTTTCGTGTCTGCATGGGCCGGTGTTGGATGCACTGAAGGGCAAGACCGAGGCATTGCCAGGACAAGCCAAGCCGCCGAAATGGAAGGTAATCACCGTACGTCCTTTGACAAAGGCGCAGAGCGCAGACTTGCTCAACACCTACCTGAATCGGTTCAACAAAAAGTTATCAGCGCCGATGGTCAAACTGGTGCAGGCGCATGTGCTGGCTACTAACCCGCTATTTGTTCGCACGCTGGCAGAAGAGCTCCGACTGTATGGATTGCATGAAAAATTACAGAAACGGCTGGATCACTACCTCACTAGCCAAACGATCGATGATCTGTTTGAGCGAGTGCTGGAGCGAGTTGAGAGCGATTGCGGTAAGAAGCAAGTTAAGGCGACGATGACGGCAATCTGGGCCTCACGGGCGGGGCTAACTGAGAAAGAGATTCTGAGTATTACTGGATTGATGCCTGCGATCTGGGCACCAATCCGACTTGCGCTAGATGAAGCGTTACTTGAGTCTAATGGGCGTATTACGTTTGCGCATGACTTCGTGAAGATCGCCACTCAAGATCGCTATTTACGGTCGGGCAAGGCTCAGAGTGATGCACATCGCCGACTTGGTGCATGGTTCCAGCAGCAGCCCCTGGATGCTAGGCGGGCTGAGGAAGAGCCTTATCAGTGGGAGGCTTCAGGTAACCTGCACGCCTTGGTGCGGTCGTTAACCGACAAAAAGATGTTTGTCTTTTTGTTTGATCAAAGGCTGGATGAACTGCGCAAGTACTGGGTTGGTATTGCTGCGAAAGAGGGGCTTAATACCACATCGAGGGCTTATGCTCGTGCTTGGCAAAAATGGCGCATATTTTCAGATGATGAGGATAATGGAGCGATCGAGGCCTATTTATCTAAGTTCCTTGTGTATGTCGGGTACATGGAGCAATTTACTGAGACTTTGGCGCGCGAATCTCTAAGAAAAGCGTTGCATACTTTCGGCGAAACAAGTCGCGAGGTGGGGTTACGGCGTGCAGATCTAGCCACATTACTTCAATATCGCGGTTTGTATGAAGAGGCAGAAGCGCTATTCAGGGAAAACATAAATTCAGGTTGTTTTGCGAATAGTAAACGTGATCTCGCAAAGAATTTTGTAAATCTGGGATTACTCTTGAAGCAGACAGGCAATTTGCATTCAGCAAAACATGCGTACGAAACTGCAGAGCATATTCTTAATAAAGACAATTCATCTCCAGCACTGCAAGATCTTGCGCGCATTCAAAATAACATCGCTGCGTTATTGGCCCAACAAGGTGAGCCTTTGCGAGCAGCTTCAGTATATAGGTCTGCACTAGAAAAGCTGATTAGACTATACGGGCAAAATAGCCAGGAGGTTGGAATTATTTGCAGTAATCTTGCATCGACTTTGCTAGACGCTGGCAAATACTTAGAGGCTAAAGAATTGCTTTCTCCTGCATTGGCCAACGCCTTGATGGCAATGGGATCGACTCATCATGATACTGCTCATATTGCAAATAACCTAGCTTCTGCGATGTGCTATTTGGGAGATTTCAATGGTGCACTTGGTCCGGCCTCCTTAGCCTTTAAAGGTAATAAAGTATCGATCGGGGTCGCAAATTCTCAAACGATAATATCCGCTCTGAATTTCGCTAGTATTTTGGTGAAGGTCAACCAGTCAGATATCGCAGTAAAAATTCTTTCCGAGGTTGTTAATGAGGCTGAGAATATGTGGGTTTTGCCAAATGAATCGTTAGTGCCCATTATTTCACATGCTGCGAACATGTTGTCTCGGTTGGGAAGAAAAGAAATTGCGATACGTATTTTGAAGCAATTTCTTTATGCGCCTGGAGGATCGAAGTTCAAAACAGTGGCTGATCTGCTCGACGCAATGTCGAGTAAATGATTAGATAATCCCACATGTAAGATGATCTCGTTATGTATAGATCTAATGCTTCAAATATTCATCACAAAGTTATTTGTAATTATTTTGAATTTGCGTGAATCATCACCGAACATCAATTACTAAACGAAATCCAACATCATTTCCCCGGCCGCCATTTTGCGTAAAGTATCGATCGGCAGCACGAATTATTCCAGGTGTTCCGGACCAAGCGCCACCTCTCACTACGTGCCCTGGACATTCGCCAGTTGTCCAAGCGCTTCCATCCGAAGGATGTCCTTCATAGCTCCAATGCCAGCAATCTTCCATTAGGCTCCAAACGTTGCCATGTATGTCATGTACTCCGAATGGGTTTGGCGGGAAGACGCCGACGGGAGAGGTTACAAGATAGCCATCATAACAATTGGCGGTTACTGCGTCACGATTGTCTTTTTTTCTTTCTAAGCTACTTACATTCTCGTGCTTACATGCATCGTCCATGCTATTGCCCCAGTACCGTTCAGTACGTGTGCCTGCACGTGCGGTATATTCATATTCAGACTCCGTTGGTAATCTATATTTTTTATTTCCAAAAAAATTCATTAAGAAGATAAATTGCTTTATTTCATCCCAGCTAATAGATTCAACTGGCGCATCATCATAATTTTTGAATGCGGAAGGATCCGGCATTAATATCATTACTTTCTTCCACTGCGCGCGCGTGATGTGATGTATACCCATACCATATGTTTTTACGCATACTGAATGTACCGGTTTTTCGTGTGGATAGCTTTGGTCAACAGGATCGGTACTACCCATCTCAAAACAACCCGCTGGGATTGTTACAAATTTCAACTCTTTTTCAACAAGACTGACGCCATTTGTAATTTGAATTGTCGCGTAAATTAGCGCTACTAATGGTACGATCAATATGGAACCTACAATGGTTGCCCATTGCTTGTATTGTCTATTTCGTTCGCCGGTGCGAGAGGCTTCAATATAATCGCAGATGATGCTTTTTAGTTGTCCTGGCCAGCGAGAATATAAATCTAAAGCTTCTATCAAAGGTTGCCCACGTTGCAGTAGTAGGCTGTCGCGATTGTGTTTATTGGCTTTTTCCCAAAGTAACGCTTGATGTTCTAGTCGAGAGCGTAATTCTAGGTCATTACGTTCTCGCGTAACGAAAGCTTTCGCACGATCCCAGTGACTAATGAATGCTTCATGCGCTAAGCGGATCTTTGATTCTTCTAACATTGCCCCATCGATGTAGTCCCCTGTTGATTGGTCAGCAATTAGAAGTCGAGCCTGTTGAGCAAGAAATACTTCTGTTATTTTTAGGGCAAGTGGATTTTTGCTAATTTCGGCCAAATTAGCGGACCGTGATGTGGCTTTACCATCAGCTCCAATGGTAATTAAAGAACGTAGTAAATCGGGTAGAGCATCTCTTGTGTCACGATCGAGAGTATTGAATGTTTGTTCGGCTAATTGTCCAAGTGCTCCCTCAAGGCCACCTAACTCGCGATAAGCATCAAAGGTTAATATGTAGCCATTTCTTCTGCGCTGCCAAAGCTGATCAAGCAAAAATGAAAGTAGGGGCAAGGCGCTAGGATTGGCGACGGCTGATTGCATAATTTCTTGATCAAGGCTCATACCACTAGCCTCGTCTACTTCGTATATTAATCCTGCCTCTTGCGCGGGTTGCTGGATAATTTGGTTTATCTCAATGGGTGTATTGGGGACAAGTAGGTAGCGGCCTGTCTCTGTTAGTTTTGCAAGTTCTGGTAATTTTTCTAAGCGATCAAAAAAATCAGATCGCATTGTTGCAACGATCCAAATCAAACCAGATTTGGCAAGAAAATCTAATGCACGTATAAATTCATGGACGCTTTTCTCTGAAATTTTTTCAATAGTAAAAAGCTCTTCGAATTGATCAATGATGATTAAGAGTCTGGTCTCACCTCGATCAGAAAGTTTAGCTTTTATTTTTCCTTTATTTAAAGTATTTTGCAAAAAATGGCAAAGTCTATTGGGGTCATTTTGAAGAAGCTCTGCAGTCAATTTGGTTGATGCACATTCAGTATTTTCTTTTAATTCAGGCAAGACGGATTCTTTAGTAATCTGTTCTGCAAGAAGCTCTATTAGACTTTCTTCAGCATCTGCGGGCCGAAAAATAGAATGGCGGATAGAAGCGACATTTCCAATCATGCCGGGGATGCGCAAATCAGATAATAAGCCAGCTTTTACTAACGATGATTTGCCAGAACCCGATGCGCCTAGAACAAGCAACATTGCCGTACCACGATTGATTTGTGATTGAAGAAGCAATCTCACATCATTTCTAGCTTTTGTCCTGCCAAAGTAGACGGGCGCATACTCTAGATCAAAGGACAATAAACCTCTGAAGGGGCTGCCAAGGTGCCATCTTATTTCTGCTTGTCCTTTGGTCTTTGGTAGATTTTTTATTTTTTCTTTTAGTATATTTCTTAGATGATTTTCTAAAAGTAATTCTAAATCTGCTGAATCTTTAAATTCAAAAAAAGCAGCAGAAAAAGATTTTTTATCATCGGATAAAAACCAGCGATTAAAAAAATATTTTAGTTGTCGGTAACTATTAGTTTGTTCTTCTAGTGCAACTTCGTCATCGAGTAGTGCGGAGACAGGCTGAGTTTTTCTATACACTAAAATTTGAGGCTTTCCGTTTTCTCTAGCAGAAGCCAATGCATCTTCAAATTCCCATTCTGTACCTGTTACTGCTTGGCCTGAAAGCGCACCTCTAAATTTTTCTTCAGGTAGTTTTCTGCCTAATGTTGACCAAAAAATCGTGATGACAATATCGGTTTCGTGAGGCGGTACGATACTTTCTTGAAAATGCTGACTTGCTAAAAGTGGTTCTCGTTCCCAAAGAATGGGTTTTAGGTGAAAAAAACTTTGGAACTCTCGATCGAGCCGATTGATTACGCTTTCTGAGAGAATTCTTTCTGGGCGAACATCGCTCGGTGAAGAGATAAAAATTCTAAGGTCTGTTAAAAGATTCATTTAAGAAGAATTAAATTTATTATTTTTCAATGATTATGTTTTAGCTTATATTGATTTTGAAAAAATATTTTTTTACCTTTGCGTCAATAAAACTTCGAAGATTTAAGCACAATTCGTTGCATGGTTTAATTTGTATTTCAGGGACTTTTTTTTAGTACGCCTCGACCGAATATTATTTGCTGGATTACACTTCGGGAGTTAAATGTTTTTCCTGAGGTGATGTATGCATCCTCATCTTATAACATTGCGTATTTAATAATTTTTTATTGATGTGGATATTTAAGTAAAAGAATTCTACTCACGAATGCTTTGAGTTCAAGAACTCTGGTAAATCTAGGGTAACTCATGTATTTAAGCGGATAATTATTGAATTGGAGCTGCATTTTGATATTGGATCGATAGTATTGTACTTTATATACTTTCTATTAAATTAATCTTTCTTATCACTTTTTTTATTTTAAATTATCTAGATTGTTAATTCAGCGGGAGCGTTGAATTTGTAGTTCTAGTGTGCAAAGTTGGGACAAACTGATTGTGAATCGAATTTTAAAAAAAATCATGATCCTCCTAGAGGGGTATGGATTATTTCTACTGGTTTTATTGACGTGTGCTTCGTTTTTGATGGCTTGTGTTGAAAGGTACTCTTCACCTGAATTCTCGTTTGTAAGTGCAATGACTGCTATCGAAGCGACTTTATTGGAAAAATCGTCCAAACTTAGTATCTGGGCCAAGATAATGCATCTATTTGCCTCTGCCACTATTGGTTGGGCTGCAATTCGAATTTACTTGGCAAGTGGTGGTTTTAAATGGGATGAATTCGCATCGCGTTATCTAGCTAGAGATCATGTAGTTATTATTGGGGGGCATAGCCGATCTGCTGTTCAGGAGATATCTAAAGCAAGGACTATTTTGGCTTCAGAACTGGCGATGCTTCTTTCTAAAAAAAATGATGTGGTCTTGTGTCTGCCATCTATAGCTCAGGGAATTCCGCTGAGTCTTTGGGAGTCGGGAGTGGCTGTGTTGAAAAAAGATTATTCGGTTTCGGAAATTCTAGCCGCTACCGGTGCGACGCGAGCTCGTTTGGTAATTTTAATGCGTGATAGTGTGAGTGAAAATATCGCTCTTACAAGAGCTGTATTGTCTCTTGCATTCGAGGGTGAATCGTTACGTTGTATGTGCATGGTTGAACCAAGGCTAGGCCGTAGCGGCTTCAAGATTCATGACTACCTTCAACCAGAGATGATGAGTAGGGTTCGGGTTTTTAGTGATGCTGAGCTGATTGCGAGACGTGTATTACGCGACTATCCACCCGAACTTACGGTGGCGAATAGTAATCAATCGGTACATGTGCTTCTTGTTGGTATGGGTTCGATTGGGCAAGCGATTCTTTTGCAGCTAGCTCGAATCGGACATTATCGAAGTGGTCTAAGGCCTAAGGTAACAGTTGTGGATCAGCACGCTACTGCACGCTGGCAGGAATTGTTTGAATCCTACCCTGCTATTTCAAATTGGCTGGAGTTGAAAATTGAGGAAAAGAAGATTGAATCTGTTCAGTCTTATGACGTAGAGGGTTGGTTGAATAATGAGGCCGGCATTAACATAGCTTATGTTTGTACTAAGAATGAATTAGTAAATCTTCGAATTTCGCAATTATTAGTGAACTGCATAAATTTAGTGGATGTTAAGAATAATCATTCTCCGAATGTAGTTGTACTCGATCCTCCGGGTGGACTATTGCTACGGGATTTAGTGAACAAAATTAATTACCAAGATCACCTAAAACTATTTTCGCTCTTTGATTTTGAGGGCCTTGAAAAGGGAACTGGTAATAAAGGTGGATTTCTTTGGGAAATCGATGATGAGCGTGCGCTCAAACTTCATCAAAGCTATTGTGATTCTGACGATGAAGATTGTAAGAAGAACCCAAGTAGGCTAAGAGCACAAGCAAATTTGCCTTGGGATGAGTTGGAGGAGTCTTTGCGCGAGTCCAACCGATTATCGGCTGACCATTTTGATGTGAAGATGCGTGCTGTCGGTCGTCTAATCATAATTGATGATTCTGCTCAGGAGGCGCCACTGACCTCTGACGAACTCGAACTGCTAGCGCGTATGGAACACAATAGGTGGTGGGCTGAGCGATCATTGAACGGATGGAAGTTCGCTGAAACTCAATCTAATAATCAAAAGCTCCATCCTAACTTAGTGCCTTATGAAAATCTGTCTCCAGAGGTTCAAGATAAAGATCGAAAAAATATCTTGGATATTATTAAGATTATTAAGGGTGTCTCTGGCGTCCTGGTTAAGTCTTAGTGATTGAATATTGAAGGATAATAGCCTATGAAAAGTACTGTAATAAATTTATGTAAAAAAAATTAAAAATCCAAGGATACAGATAAATTTTCTAAATTTTTGGCTTCAATACAGATCAAATATGAGCAAGTTCTTGGTGCGTTAAGAGCTCACTCTGTATTTGTAGAGCCTATTGTGGATCGATTGATGTGGGATCCGAGTGTAGATCAGTACGAAATGATAGATATCTCCAAGCAAAATAGTGTTTACACAGATCTTTATATTTTTCATAACTAATCAGAATAGTCATAGTTTTTGGACGCTTTGTCGATGAATAGGTCATGATGAAATTAACCCCCTTAACAACTGCGATGCCTGATAAACAGAGATCTTCAACTCCACTCGGATTGATTCCTATTGTGGTTGCAACTACTGGACATCGTTTTTTTCCCAATGAGGACACGGCCATACTTGAAAGTTCGGTAAAAAAAGTACTGAATGAACTACAAGAAAAAAGTCCTTCCTCACCTAGGTGGCTAATAAATGGATTGGCTGAGGGTGCGGATAGACTTGTGGCACGAGTTGCATTGTCATTGGATTGGGAAGTGCATGCAGTAATACCGATTTCGCTAGATGGGTTCGAGTTGACTATGGAAACCGATGAAGCTCGAGAGGAATTTCGTAGTTTACTGAGTCTTTGTTCCTCTGTGAATATTGTGCCATTGTCATCTGCTGTACCAAATCAAATGTATATAGATGTAGCTAATGTATTGTGCGCACAGGGGCAATGGCTGATAGCTCTTTGGGATGGGGTTGATTCTCACGGCCCGGGTGGAACTGCTTGGGTCATCAATCAATTTGAGGAAGGTCTACCTACTGATGATGGCGCACTTCCTGATGCCGGCCCAGTGATTCACATACAAATCAGACGTAAAGCGAGTGATGTAATCGCGGTGCCTGTAGGTACAGTAGATAAAAGGCCGCCGCGGCCATTAGGGGTACATCATCCAGGCGGTATTGCGCAATGGGATGGTGTGCTAACACGTATCAATAATTATAATAAATTGGCACTCTTGTGTATAAAAAATCATGCTTCAGATTTATCAAAAAATCGTTTAAAACTTGGTGATGCTCTCGTTAATGATCATGACGCTGCAAATCGAGATTTGAATCGCACAGGTTGGATTTATGCTGTCGCAGACACACTTGCAGGACAATTTCAAGGACGTAGAAATCTTTATTTCAAATGGATGCTTTTTTGGTCAATGCTAGCTATTATTTCTCTAGAACTTTATTCTGGTCCATTCGAGAATGCTTCATTAGCCTTAAAGGTCGTACTAGGTTCCGCGAGTTTGGCCATACTTCCAGTAATACTCAAATATCAACGATTTGTACCCTTTGAAAGGGCTGAAGATATCTATCTGGACTGTCGTGCTCTTGCAGAGGCTTGCCGAGTGCAGTATTACTGGAGGTTGACCGGTATTTACGATGCCGTGGCCGATGTTTATCTTTCAGAGCAACGTGATGAACTCGAATGGATTAGGCAAGCAGTTCGCTCGACTGATATCGCAACAACTCAGACAATTTGCAATTCATACGAATCGATAAAAATCGCGCATGAAAAATGGATTTTAGGTCAAAAAAAATATTTCATTGGTGAAGAAAAAGACAAAAGCCGTGCCTATGACTACCAGAAAAAATCGGCGCTTTTTGATAAAGTGATTACTGTTCTTTTGCTAATTGTGTTGTTTTTATTTGTCATGGCGCTAAACATGGAATTGGGTAATAAACTTTTGTTATGGGTTCAAATGGGCTGGGGCGTTTGTATTGGTGGTGCGGCTGCTATAAAACTTTACCAACGAACGCTCGCTTACAGTGAAAATGCTCGTAGATACAATTTAATGGGGCTGCAGGCTGAGGTTGCTGAGATTCGGTTGAATCAACAATTAAATGGAATAAAAAATTTAGATGTATGCAAGAAAATTTTAAAATCGTATGGTGAGGCTGCTTTGCAAGAGAACAGTTATTGGTTAATGCTGCTTCGGGATAGGCCTGCAAGTCCAAGTATCGGGGTCTGAAAATTTTTAAACAAGTACCAAATTGATACACGTAAGATGATTTGACAGGTTTGGTTTCAACTTAATAGGGCAATTAGAGATATTCGTAGAAGAATATTCTAATACTTTATTACGGACTGGGCTTAGAAGGCATTGTTGGTCTTCCACTTGCGTGATGCCCCCCAGATGCTTCTAGATAGACTGAAAGTATGATTACCCCAATAGCTAAAACGGATGTCAATATAGATGAATTGTCTTTGAGGAAAGGCGACCATATGGAAATGATGGCACCAATAATCCATAACCCAATGAAATATCCTACTGCGTGAATCGACAAGCGGGCCAGACGCCCTGCCAAAATTCGTATTGGTTTGATTGCGGTGAAAACTACGAGTGAAACTGCCAATATCCCAAAACCTAATAGAGCATCAATTTTTTGTGACTGAGCCAAAATGTACCAAGCCATAGCTCCAATGATAAAACCTACCAAACCTGAATAACTACTAATGGAGCTATCCTCAGCATTTACATGTGCAGCTGCCTGTTCTGCAGGTGACATTGAATTCCAAATTGCCATGTTCTGGTGATAGGTCGCTAGCGCGTTCTCGTAATTTGCAAGTACCTCCATGTAATGAGCGGTGCAGTAATTACGCCCACTCGGAATTGATGCTTGGCAGCGACTGCATCTGTTTGACATATCCCCTCCGGCTAATGATGGTTGTTTGTGAATATTATATGAAAATTAGCTATAACCATTTGTTAGCTTTTTATTAAAGCTCTAGGTTATGCTGATAACATGAGTGTAAATAATTATTGCGGCATAAGTTCCAGAAGGACATATTGGAAGTTAATCAAATTTTTTAATTTTTTTTTAAGCTGCAACTACGATTTTATAGTTCTATAAATTTCTAAAGCTGACTAGCTGTAATTAAAAGAACATAAAAAAATTATTTTTTTGTTTTAAAGAATCTCGAAAGCTTATCTTAGGTAAGAATCAACTTTGGGTTGATCGAGTAATCAGCGCGTAATCTTTTGGCATTCTAGCTAGTGATCTGCCTTTGTGTTTACCGAAGGTCATGATGGTGGGAAGTCTGGCGTTTTCGGAAGTTTGCTAAAGCGCCACAATTATACGAATGCTTAATGATCGGCAAAGATGTTCCATTATTATGGCGCAGATGGATATGTCTGCTGGAGCGGAATGTGCGTTGGGCAACGTCTCTCGTACATGGGTACGATCTAGATAATAAAGCAATCAGCTATGGCGGCGCGATTTGATTTTGGGAATGCTTTTCTGCTATAAGTGATACTGTGCAGATACGTTTGATGTCTAGCTTGCACATAGCATTCCAATCAAAATCAATTTTTTGGCCTATGAGTTAGTTGGCATCGGCTGGCGGCTCGAAGCTAGACGCGGGTCGTCGTCAATCGGCGAACTCTTAATCAAATATATGGTGGATTTCGAGTGAACCTAGGCTGATGGGTTTTCCGAGGTTGCAGCGTTGATGAAATTGCACACCTGGGTTGTAGGGGCTGATGCTAGATAAAATTAACAATATCAGCATATTCATTAATATCTAAAATTTAAAAAAAATTACTTAAACTTCTATCCATTTGGACAATTTTTAGTATCTATTATTTTCAATTCAACGGTTTTTAAATTTTTTAAAATATCTTTATATTTAACGTTTCTATTACTAATTGCATATTGGTTAAGATCTAAAACTATTGAATTTTCAATTTTCCAATTACCAGTTATTAGATTGTAATGTGGTCGGTCACTGCGCCTACCAATTGGTGGTGGTTGATCATATACACAAAATTTATCTAAAACGATCTTATTAAAATCTAAGAGATTTACTTCAATTCCATATGCATACCCGTAATCATAATTGCCTCTCCAATTTGATATTTTTTGAAATACTTTTTTAGGTCTAATTTCGTCATTGAAACAATAGTCAAAAATATCTCCAATAATAGAGCCATCTTCTAAATAATTAATTGTAAATTTTGGCATTCCATTAAAATAATCATTATCATAAATCCTGCCTAATATAGAACACTTCGCATCTGATACTTCTTTCATCGCACTAGATAATTCTTTTAGGTATTTAAGATTCATTTTTATTGAATATTGAATATAAAGGGAAAAATCTCTATTATCGTTTAACCTTAATTGGAATTCCTTTTGTCTAATATCAAATGCTTTGTTAGGGTAATTATTTAAGACTGAATCTAAATAATCATCGCCTTTCTTTCTCTCGTCAAGATAGTTGTCAATAGCTTCACTTGCTTTTTCACCTTTGATTGATTTTGAATCTTTCGCTGAATATAAAACATAATCATTAAGTGCAGTCTTTTTTACGCTAACAGATAATTCAACTTTAAAACTTCCATCGGGTTTTTTATTTACAGAAATAATTTCAAAGTCATTTACATAGCCAGCACTGTGGCTATATATTTTTTTCTTAATTTGATTATTTTCTTCAACTGATCTCTCAGAAATTATAGCTGAGCCAATTGCTTTTTCGATTGCGACTCTAAATGCATTATTTTTTGCATCATCAACTGTATTTCCTACACCGTAAACAAAATATGGGCCTAGTGTCTCGCTACTAGGTGATTCAGCAATTGTTCCACATGAAGAAATTAATAATAAAATTCCTATAGCGACTATTCTTTTCACTTGAAACGCTTTCTTAGTTCTTCTGATGCACGATCACTTTCTTGATCCCATCTAATCACTACTTTTACAGTTTTTCCATCGCCCATAATTTCAGTATTTTTTATGTATACGCCATTGAGAATTCCGCTTGCTTCTTCACTAATTTTTCTAACCAAAGTTCTTGTCACTTCATTTGCGTTCTCTCTCTCAGAGGAAGAACTATTTTCAGAGTTGTTATTTTTTGTTTCGTTGTCTGATAATGTAATCGTTTCGTTAGGTGAAATTGAATTGGTTTTTATTTTATCGTTTGCTTTTTCAAAATTTTTCGAAAACGTATTGGTTACACGGCTAGTTTTTATTTCTTGACTTAGAAATCTGCGTAATTTGGCTTTTGCATCCAACTCAGCAACCTCAAATGCTGTTTCCTGTTGCATCTCAGAATTTCCCATGGCAGGCGCATATCCTGTAACTTCGACACTTTTTAACTCCCCTTTGATCGTATATTCAAATGAAAGCCCATCTTTCCTAAAGTTGGTAGCTATTTTTTGATCTGTAATTTTTTTCTGATTATTATCTAAAAGTTGGGAACTGCATCCCCAAAAAATAGGCATTATTGTTGCAAATAAAAAAACTATTTTTTTCATTTATTGTTTCCTTTTTTATATTTGTGTTTTTAATGAAAACACAGACCAAAACCTAGCTTTTAATCAATATTTCAAATATAGCATTTATACTTAATTTTCATAAAATAGTTTCTAGATTATTTCTAACTTATATTGAAAGCATTTAATTAATAAAAATATAACATTAAAATTTCTGTTTAATTAAATAATTTAGTTCGAATCAAAATATAAATTATTTCTAAAAATTATTATTAAATAAATGAATGATTCAATAAAAGTAAAAAAATATTTAACAATGAAATTCATTAAACATTAATTAAAATAAAAATTTAAAAAAATGAAAGAATTAAAAAAACTATTACAGCTATCACTATTATTAATTCTAAATAGCTGCTCTAACGAGAGTACTAAATTTCTTGCAGATCAAAATTCTGGTTGTAAAGTAATGACATTTGATACAACTATTACAACTTTGAGTACAATTCCAATTGCAACATCTGTTCAGTGGATTGGTGAATGTATAGATGGCTATGCAAATGGAAAAGGTAGCGTTATTGTGTTTAATGATGAAAATAAAATATATTTTGGAAATGTGTCATATAAAAATGGGAAGTTGAATGGTTACTGCGAAATTAACTATATGAGTGAGGGGGAGTTTAAAGGTGAATACAAGGACGGTAAAAAAAATGGTCAGGGAACTTATTTATCATTAAATGGTGATAATTATATAGGTGAATATAAAGATGGAAATATACATGGACAAGGTAAATCAATTTTTTATAACGGAGATATTCATATTGGTAGCTATAAAAATAATTCACAAGATGGCTGGGGAAAATTTTCGTTCATTGAAGGTGATACTTATGAAGGCGAATTTAAAAATGGTGTTAGGCATGGTCGAGGCACATATACATATGCCAATAAAAATAAGTACATTGGAGAGTACAAAAATGGCGAGCCAAATGGAAAAGGGGTATATATTTACACGGATGGAAGTAGTTATACAGGCGAGGTAGTTAATGGTGAACGCGATGGATACGGAATATTTACTTATTCAGATGGCCGCAAGAAAGAAGGTGTTTGGAGAAAAGACATTTTTATACCTTTTGCGAAATTTCAAGGATAATTTTTTAGTATGCTTTAGATAGGTTTAATTTATTTTAGAAGGTCAATATTTTTTTATATTACGATAATAAGTTAAAATCATTTCTTAATTATCCAGATATTAATTTAATCATTAATAAATTTTTGCATTGGCAAATTAATTATAATGAATATCTTTTTAAAACAATTTTTATTTTCAATATGCATAAAGTTATGCTTTTTT
Source organism: Chloridella minuta (assembly GCA_032273045.1). Classification (NCBI taxonomy): domain Eukaryota; class Xanthophyceae; order Mischococcales; family Pleurochloridaceae; genus Chloridella; species Chloridella minuta. Next base: position 48,222 of record JAUKPQ010016939.1, read on the forward strand.
AGATGAATATAAATAAAGATTTTTTTTGAATCTATAGCTCTACATCACAACTTAATGGTGAAAAAACGCTAAGATTATTTCGAAATTAGTAAAATCAAATACTGTATTCAAAAAAACAGATTTAATCGAGTGAGATTAATGATTCTAGTCAATTCAGGTATGTCCTTATAAAATTAGTCACTGATTATTATATTAACAAACTTACCTTTATCAAAATAAAGAAGATCTGCGGCAGACTCATAAGATCCCATTATGAATTGAAATGCTTTTATGTTTGGATCCTGATCAGCGTTTGTGACGAACAGTGATGCATTATCCAGGCACCTTCCAGTTGATTTGTGAATGAAGTGATGTTTGAGACTATTTCCTTTTATTAAAGTAGCTACAACAGCACATTCTGTTCGATCATTTTTTTGTAGCAATCTAACCTTGTCGATTTTTTTATCGCCATCCAAATCCCCTTGTACTTCAAGCCCATGAGTTGGGTTTTTTTGACGATAGTGAAAGTCAGGTGTGTCTTTAAATTCATTTAGGCTAATGCTGTGCCACCCATCAGGAAAATCAGTTACAGACGTTGAATTCTCGGCATTTTTAGTTGGGTAGAACAGATATACGCCCCCTGCTATGAGAGCTAGCAAAGCTATAGCGACTATAACGGTCCCGATAGATTTATTATCAAAATTTTCAGAATTGGTTGATCGTTTTTGCATTTGGTCTCCTTTGTTGTGCGACTAGTGATCTGGCTGATTTTTTAGTACCACTTTATAAGAGAGAGAATTTTTTTAATCTGACTTATAAAGGAGTACTTAATATACCCAAAGGTCGACGTCTTAAAACAGAACAAATCTTCACCCGTATTCGCCAAATAGATAGCCTAACCATCAATGGCAAGCCCATAACATAAGCTTGTAAAGAACTGGAGCCGTCGAACAAAGTTATTAATGAGCACAAAATGTACTTTATTGTATTATTATATTAACCATATAACTATATGGGGAAATTAGTTACAATTTGTATTAATAATTTACTTATGCAGTCAATTAAACTTGAATCAAAAATAAATACAGCAGGCGGAAAAATCCTCTGTCCTCGATGTCAAGCTCGTTCAAAACGAACAAATTTTCAATGTGGCAAACCAGCTCTAAAAGGTAAACGAGTATGCCAGTTCCATGGTGGTCGTTCGACTGGCCCTAAAACCGAAGCCGGTAAATCTAGACAAAAAGCAGCGGTTACAAAATCTGGTAACTATACAAAAGAGAGTTCTGAAGCCAGCGTGTCTAGTTTACGTATACTTCATGGCTTAGAAGACGCGTTGTACATTTTAAAAATGACTGACGCACCGCGAACTAGGGGTCGTAAGCCACTTGGTTATCAACCGTTGAAAACTCTTGATGACGTTATTCAGTTTGCATTAGACAATCCGCTGTACTTGCCATAAGCCTCGTTCGAGCAGTTAGAAAAATAAAATCGATATCACCCGTTGGACCGGCGTGTTCCGGAACAAAAAACTAAAATTATTCAGTGGGACCTAGTGACACCTATAAAAGAGTAGGTGCCACTGCCAAAACCCGCATGGGTATTAGGATTTAGCCGATCAGTGGTACCTTTATATATATTTTTAATAAAAATAAAAAATATACAGTAGTGTGCATACACACACCGCCGCATAGACCCTGTAAAAAACATAGCTATTAAAGTTTGAAAAAAGGTACCTTAGGTACCACTGGCAGTCGATCCGACAATTGCTACAGGACTTAGACCCTTCAGGCTCATATCAGGTACATAGTGGTGATTGATTCCATTAACTGGGTATGGTTTCTTGCCGCCGTTATATTTCCTTATAGCCTCAGCTAACTTCATTTGTTGTGGCTTTGTTGGTTTTACAATACTTAGGTTCACACAGATCGAATTCATAGTCTCTGCTTTCCAATTTGTACAATTGAAAAAATCATATCGCGATAGTAAAGCTTCGACATCAGGATCAGACACCAGAAAAGTCTCACTGTAGAGATTTAGCGACACCAGTTCCATATCATTTAAGAACCAACGCTCCCCTGCGTCGTACCATGATTTCACTTCCGCCCAGAGCTGCTGATAGTCGATTGTTGTATCCCGATTTATTGATTGAACATCAATTGGCCAAAATCTACGATTGCCCGTGAGATCATTGAGAAACTGAAAATCATTAACCGTTCCGGCGAATACGGTACGTCTGGGGAATGACGAGTCCTTTCTTGCATATGGTCGCCTCAGCGTATCCTGCGTACGCGTAATAAACGCCTTTAGCTGCGCCCTATCAGCCTTTTTGAATGTGGCTTCAAGTTCCCCTAGCTCGACAATCCAATGGCTGACTGCGGACATGACACTGTCTTTATCGGCTGGATTGAGAGTTTGTCCTTCAAGAAAAACATCTTTAATACCAGATGTTAAGTCATGAAATAAACGTGTTTTACCTATACCTTGAAAACCTATAAGTACAATCACACCTGCATTTGCAATACCATTAGATTCGTAAGCAGCAGCTACAGCTTGAATTAGCCATTTCCGCCAAAGCACGATAGATAGTGCGGGGTTACCACATCTTATTTGCCCGACAAACTGTGCAAAACGACTAATGCCATCCCAAGGTATAGAGTCGATATAAGTCTGCACTGGGCAATATGGATTTTGGGATGCGACTGCATCAATCATTTCAGGTATACGATTTGCCGTCATCCCAGCCTTTATTGCTAAATCAGTGACGGATGTAAGCGCAGTATTATTAGTTTCATCCAATACGCACATAAGGTCCGGTATCAGAATTTCTCCACGTTTACTGATTTGGTTGTAACGCGCAGTTATATTATTGGTATCAATTACTAATTTTAAATTTTCACTTATTTGCAATGGTTTTTTGTTTTTATTTTTTAAAGAAAAATTAATTATATTATTTTGTATCTCATCAGTGCTATCCACCTCTATTAATTGTAGTGCTTTAGAAATAAGTAAATCGTCTTCGAATTCAAATTCGCTATAAGGTAATCCAGTAAGTTCTATTAAACGATTTACCCCATAACCATCTGGTTTGATTTTTAGTTCATATAATGCTCGATCATATTTTTTATTCACTTCATCTAAATCGAATTGCTCATAAGGTTTTTCAGAATAATCTCCTCGGCTATATCGAATAAAAAATTCTCTGCCATCTTCTCCGTATGCACGAGCTAGTGCATTACTTACTGAATGCCAGATAGGTTCTTCTTCACAATCTATATGTTCTAATACCTTTATTAATGAGGTATTAGTGAGCTTTGCGTACTCACTAGTTTTCTCAGATAGCGATAGATTTTTAATTAAGTTGATTTCCCCCGCTGGCTCGGGGTAGTTCGTCAACAAATCATCTACATCAAGTGGTTCACCATTAAAATGAAAAACTATGGCGTTTGGTCCAGGGGAATAGCACGGTTGCTCGTTCTGATAAGCAGACGCATCTTGCGTTATGGCATCTTCACAGTAAACTTCCTTAATAGTTTGATCGAATGCTTTACCTAATAAAATTCCTTCAGCGCGAGAAACTTCTCTACTTAATTCAAAAACCATCCGAGTACGTGGCTTATCATTTGTATGGCTCCATGTTGTATATCCAAAGCCTCTATATACTGATAGATAAGAAATAATTTCTTTGTGTATAGCTATGTCGCGATATCCGTCTTGATCAGTTGCTAAAAACCGACGAGGTAGCGCGTGTGAAGCTAGTCTGTAATGACCTTCTTCAGGATATTTTGTAGGGTCATCATGTGGGCCGTAAGATAGCGGTCCGGTAAAGTAGTTTTTCCCTTTAGCAGGGCTTATGTAGGCAAGAATTTCCTTCTCAAATTCATCAAAATTTTCAGCCTCTTTTTGAATAGGGCAGTTGTCGTATTTATCTTTACCAAGTGAATATCTAATAGGTGACGATATGGTTATATTCGTGCTCATAATTACCACTCCCTATCATCTGATTCGGTGGAGTAGTCATCACCTTCTATGCCGTGCTCTGCGGCAAACTGTGCATCCTCAATAGACTCAAATCGGCCTTTAAGAAATTCTCCATCTCGCATGGCCCAGTAGTAATTGTTGTCTTTGAATTGACCAACAACTAGTACTTTTTTATTAAGTCTGCGCCAGTAATTTCCTTTTGCAGAAACTGCCCAGTCAGTGTCGTATGTAAGGTATTTCATGCTACACCCCCAGCTTATTTTTTAGCCACTGATTCACTAAATAGCTAGGCCAGCCGGTAGAGCGAGAGGTTAGATTTACGCCCTTGGGAAAGGAATTTTGGCGGATTAATTTGTATATTGTTGAAGGCTTTAAGCCCGTAACTTCTGAGACTTCTTTTATTCGAAGCATTTTGATGGATTCCACGACGTTCTCCTTTTATGGCTGTAAAGCACTATTGCTTTACTTGGAGCACATCGTAATAGTCCGATTTCGCTACTACCGGTAAGGCGAAATTATATTTTTAATTTTTTTCGTCTTTTTGAAAGTTGATCTTTTAAACCACTTATTGAAAAGGTGGTACCGTCAGAAAGGTTAATTTCATTGTGGTCATCTTTGATTGAAACTATTAACCCTTTACCAACTTCTTTTCTTAATCTTTGTAATAGTTGAGGGGTTTTAATGCTAGAATTTTCTCTATAAATTTGATCGATTAACTGATTGAATCCCTCATGTCGACCTCTTTTTGATCTATAAATGGTTTGTATTTCAGATTTTATAATTTCACCCTCTTCAACAGATTCCAGTTTTTTGAGTAATTTATCTACTGCTTTAATGTTTCCTTTCCTTAACGCCTCCCGTGCTTCATGTACTCTTTTCTGGACTGGAGCATGTATATACGTGAGCAGTTTATGATCATTTAATGATTGATTAACATCCGCATAAGTTATTTTCGAGTTAGGCCACTCAGGGTCCTCAGCTCTAAGATAATCTACATACATTTTGATTAAAGATTTTGTCCTGCTTCCAACAAGGTGCGGAGGAGTATATGTAGTTTCGATTTTGTCTAAAAGTTTTTCTAGACGACGTCTACGATCGATAAGAATTAGTTCTCTCATGCCACACTCCTCATAGGAATAATATTTGCGGTTGTTTTTCCGTCGCACCAATCAGCAAACCATTGCATCATTGTTATTCGTTCTTCAAAAAAATCTGAAGTTAAATAGGATGCTCGCACTTTATTAGATTCGTGATGATCTAGCTGTCTTTCAATTGCATCCCTGTTAAAGCCTTTCTCGTTTAATACATTCGTAATTAAACTTCTCATGCCATGAATAGTTACCTTAAAACCTAATCTATGCAAAGCTAGCCTAAGGGTATTCTCAGCCATACATCCATATTTACCTTTGCTTGCAAGCACATAGCTGTCCGGTCCTCTGAATGTCAGCGGTTCTAATGCCCTCAATGCATTAATTGCTTGCTGTGGCAAAGGTAATTTAAATTCTTTTCTCGATTTCATTCGTGAGGCAGGTACCGTCCAGATTCCCTTGTTGAAATCAATCTCAGACCACTTTGCCCCTCTTATCGAGTTGTCTCGGAGTCCGGTATAAATTGCCAGCTTTAGAGCACATACTGTTTTTATATCTAATTTTTGTTCTTCTCCTTCTTTGTTCAAAGCACTCATTAATTCAGGCACTTGTTCTTTTGGGAGTGCCTCGAAATGCTTTACTGATGGTTTTTTAAAATAAGGGTTATCAGCCATATCCCGAGCTGGATTTTTTGTTGCCCTATGAGTCGCTCGAGCATAAGAAAATATAAGCGCTGCGATAGAACGCGCATAGTTAGCTGTGATTTTTATGCCTCGGTCATAAATTTTCTTAATGACGCTATAAAGATAAGCTTCATTAATTGACTCAATAGGTAATTTAGCTAAATCAGGTAGCAGATAGCGTTTAAGTATGAATTCATTTCGTTCTAGATGAGTTTTGCTCCAATCGCTTTTATTGTGGTTAATCCATTCTTGAGCGATTGCGCCAAATGTATTTTCGCTTTTGGATACTTGCTCGGCTTTTGCGATCTTTCTTTCCACAGAAGGATTAATGCCTTTTGATGCAATTGAGCGTGCCTCTAGCGCCTTTGCTCTGGCTATTTGTAGTGTAATGGTAGGGTAGGCGCCAAGCCCTGCAGACATCTCCTTCCCATTAAGCCTGTAGCGAAAAATCCAAGTTCGACTTCCATCCGGACGGATACGCATTCTTAATCCTGCGCCGTCGTTTAAGTAGTAAATGCCTGATTTTGGTTTAGCGGCCTTACACGCCGCCTCTGTGAGTAACTTTTCAGCTGCCATTTTTCCCCTCTCTGGTACCCGTTCTGGTACCCAATATTAGGGGAGCTTTTGGTGAAGTGCAATAGCCTGCTATAAAGTAAAGTGCCCGTATTTATTGGGTTTTGAGAGGATTTATAGCCGTTAGTGAATCTCTATAAACTATAATTCGGCGCACACCGCTTCCGCCAACTATTAAAAATCCCCTGATGGGGATTTTTTGTTTTAAGAAGCGAAGGATGTGCCTGCGCACATCCTGTGTGAGATTCGAAGGGCTGGGCTTGCAAGCCCAGCAGCGGCCTGCAGCATGTAGGCGAACTCACCGCTTCCGCCAACTGTTAAAAATCCCCTGTTGGGGATTTTTTGTTTTTAGAAGCGAAGGATGTGAATTCAAATGGTCAATTACACTTCCTTATGAATGTATCTTTAAAAGATGTATCCAGCTCCTATGTTAGCTGAAGTCGCCTTGATGTCGAAAGTGGTGCCGTTAATTTCCTTAGAATCAAAACGATATTGAACTGCCTCGACTTCTACGTACATTTTCTCGTCGACCATAGTTCTAATTCCCAACCCATATACATAGCCTTTAAATCCATATCCAGTAGCAAATTCGTCAATGCTTCCTTTCATTCCTGCAAAACCAGCTTTTCCATAAAACAGGGTGTTATCGCCCACAAATATTCCTGGTTCTAGGTACGCAGTCCATATATTTTTACTTTTAATTACCATGTTAGCTGCTGTATCTATTCCTGATTTGATTTTTGAATTGGAAAACGATGCCCCTAATCCAACTGCTGTTTTTTGAGAAGTCCTTAGGCTATATGCAATTGTAATTCCACCGCCAACGTTATTTCCTCCAAAAGTTCCATCCCCATTTGGTGAATTAACAGTTTTTGTCGATGCACCTGTCAAAATCAAATTCCCACCAATTCGAAGGCCTTGAAAGTTTTGGGCATCAGCCATAGCAAAGCTTGATACAAAAACAAAGCTAGATGACAATAAAATAGAAAATTTGCTCATTTTTTTACTTGTATTTCTTAATGAAAGTTGCTGAAATATTAACTACTATAAGTATATATATTTTAATCGACGATAAAGTAAAGGATTTCCTGAGACAAGCATATGCAGAGTAATAAATAGTAACGTTGAAAGTCTTAAATTTATAATTGTCTGGGATTCATTCGAAGTGAAGTTAAAAGATAGATAATTTTTTCACTCATCAAAACTTACCGTTTTTAAATAAAATTTCAAACAAATTTTTTGAAAAATGGAGTTAAATGCACGAAAAAGGTTAATAAAATAATAAAAATAGAAATTAAATATTCAAATTACTAACACTTCACTTTTAGGGAGAAATACTAATTGAAGGTAGGGGAGAATACCGGTATAAACCCTAGATACAACTATTAGTTACTTGTGTTTAATTGCAGTTAATGTTGAATTCGAATTTTAATCACTAAAGCAATATTTAGAGTGTGAGGTGTGCCAATTGAACACTTGCCTACTTCATGCGGTATTCATATAAAGCACGATAAATATAATTTTCTATTTCTCTAAAGGTACTTAAATTTTATTTTTAATAACAATTAATTGCTTAGAAAAATAATGCTGTATTCAGTCAATTATTTGTTTTCATAATTTACGATTTTGCCGTACTTTAAATAGTCACTGAATCACGAAAGTCAGTTTTTATCACATTAAATTGTAATTTTTTATTTATATAAAAAATACTTTTCAAAAGTTTTTTGAATGGCATCAATTACTACAAAAATTTCACAAGCTGATTATCAATTTTATTTTTTAAATAATAATATGGCTATAGATTTATCTGGAATTTATTCAAACGTTTTCAATGCTATTTTCCAAAATATTAAAACAATCCAAAACAACATCTTATTTGATGTTCAAACTGGTTTGATTTCTAATGCTGCCACTGCAACACAAAGAAAAGTTATATATTAATCAAATAAAATCGTTCACGTAGTGAGTTTGATTGGCATTGATACGCAACAAGAGTTGAGTACTTTGATAGATAGGATTGTGATTGCGTAGTTATATGTAAAAACTTCTTTATTCTAACCAAGGCTTTGTTTGTGGTTGAAATATAGAGGACACAATTATTGTTTATAAAGTATTACAACAATTTTTATATAAATTTTTTACTTAGGAAGATATTAATAATATGAATAATGAACATTTATATCCTTACGTTGATGGTGTTGGTGGTTTGCGCATGGTGGACGGAGTAGTTCGTATGGATTTAGTTGTGATCACTGAGATTGAAGGTGAGCAAATGAAAGCACAAAGGGTAGGTGGGGTTGCTATGTCTATCAATGCTGCTGTGAAATTGAGAGATCAGTTGAATGCGATGGTTGATGAGTTAAAGGGTAAGGGAATTATCCAAAGTAATGAAAAAAAGAATAGTAGTAAATAAAACTCCAGATGAGCTACAAATACTACAAGCTTATGTGAAGCAATTTTGTTTGTATTTATTTTTTTTCACCATCAATTTAGGTGCGTATGGAGGTAATCTTGATGATCGAGAGTTTTATATATCAGAATCATTTTTATTGAATGAAGGTTCTCCGAAGTTAAATTTTGAAAAAGATTCAAATATAAAATGGTTTGAGGATAGCGCTTCATTAATTTCTAGTAGTCGTACAGAAGTAGGCGTAAAGAATATAGTGCCAGGCTACACACTTTCTTACCGCAATCAGAATCTTCACGGTGTCCATAACGGTAGAGGAGCAAAGTTTGAATGCTTTTTAGGATTTTGTGCTTGGGTAGACACCTCCATTATTAGCGGTCTTGATAAAAGTGAGAAGATTAACTACAAGATCAATATGCAACAGATTTGGATTGAGAAAATATTTGGAAATTTAGATTCTTCTATAGGATTAATTGCTGGAATTAATGTTGTTGGTGTTGATTTAAATATAAGCAGTGCTTTGCAAAATTTTCAACGCAACGAAACAGTGCCGTTACCTTTTTTTGGCTTGAGCTCAAAATATAAAGTAAGAGATAAATTGTATGTGTTAATTAATATTCATCACTTTGAAGCTCAAAAAAATAATGTGAAGCTTGCATTTCACGATTCTGAGATTGAATTGAGTTTTGATGTTAAAAAAAATCTCAGAGCTTCAATTGGGAATAACATTGTTTATCTAAATCTTAGTAAATATTCACAGAATTTGAATGCTGAAATTAATGTGCCTAAAAATAGTCCATATTTAAAAATTACATTAACTTATTAAATTTATATGATAATTTATTTCTTAGATAAAGAAATAATAAAATACCTGAGAAAAAATTATGGCTAATTTATTCCTTAGTGACTCAATATCTTCTTTGGAGGATTATTTTATTGGTGATCCTATTGCTCAGGCGAACAAGCTCATAGCAGATAAATTACAACAATCATTAGAGTTTGCATTTAATAAGAATCCAACAAACGCAGTTGGCAATTTGGTTGTAACGAGTACGAGTGTTCAGTACACACTAGCACCAGGTTCTGTTGCTCCTGCAGGGGTGAAGATTGTTATTAATGGCAGTGGCTTCCCAAGCGGTACAACGACATTGTCCAGTTTAGGTGCAGATACGGATTACAGTATTAGTTCAGTGACCGTAATTATTGATAGTGTTGCGGGTACTAACTTTGCTAATCCAGTTTCTACAGTAACGCTGAATACAAATATTAGTGTTGTCGCTAGTCGGATGAAAACGTTTGGTCTTAACGGTTTTACTATTGCTGCAGGTGATGTAAATGTTGCATTAACTGGAACGCTCACGACTGCGTTGGGAACAGATTCAAGTGGCAACGTCACACTCAAGACTGCTAGCTTTAGTAATGCAGGCTTGTCTATTACCTATGACACTGATCCGAGTTCAACAGCGACAAAGCTAGCGCAGCTATATCTTAAGGGTAGCTTTGGACTGGACTCGGCAAATATGTCTGATCCATTGACATCAGCAACGATCACGGACTTTGGTTTTAAAACATTTGCAGGAACAAATGTTACTGCGAGTCCAGTTCACTATTTTTATGGTGAGAATTTAAATATTACCTTAAGTAAGCTCGAATCAGTATCAGACAACGCAACAGCAGCAGATTTATTAAGAGCCGTATTTGATGGCACATCGGATACAGTTTTTACATCAGCCAGTGTTGAAATTCCTGACGGTTTTGAGAAGGTAGAAATACAGGGCAAGGGAGGTGCCAGTGTTACAGCCAATGGGTTAAATAACTTTATCAAGGGCAGTACTGGCAATGACACAGTCAATGGAGCGAGTGGTGTTGATATCTTCACTACACAGGGAACGTTTGCGCAATCAACTGGTGTATTAAACCAAGATGGTTCAGTGAGTTTGACTGCGAAAGGTGGGGGCGTAGATCGAATTATAAATATAGAGAATGTTCTATTCTCTGATAAATCTGTTTCTATTGCTCAGACCATTGATTCCGCAGAAATTACTTATACGGTTGTTGGTAGTTCTAAAGTAGTTAATTTATTACCGTTAAATAATTCCTCTGGTTTCTTGACGCAGCCTGATTACAAAATTTTAGGTCGAGATGGACAAGTTGTACTTAGCAATAATGGTGAGTATTTTGTTCAAGGTCTTTCCGAATTGATTCAAATCACCAATGCTCGAACAGGTCAAATTACTAATATTCCACTCCAAGGTGCTTATCCCTTTGGTAGCTACGCACCAGTAGCAATTTCTAATGATGGAGAGGATGTATTTTTTGTATCTTGGAATAATTTCAATTTATCTAATCAGGGATATGGTGGTCTCTATAAATATCACATTGATGTAAATAATTCTGGAGAGGGTACTAGCTTCAAGCGACTAGATACTAATTTATCCGGAGAAGTCTTATCATCTCAAGGATTTGTTGATGTGCATATGGATGCTGCACCCGTTGATATTTCTTCAAATGGTAGGTATGTCACTTTTACATTGCTAGATACGATTAATCAAAATGACTGGATGTCTGGTCAGAAAAGGAATATATATTTAAAAGATTCTGTTACAGATCAAATTACAAAAATAGACTCTAGTAACAGTAATGGTTCTTCGTGGAGTCCAAAGATTAGTGATGATGGTCGATATGTACTTTTTGAATCTAATGCTGAGCTCACACAAAGAGATATAGCTGATGGAGTGGAACCATATTGGAGCAATGATCTTTTTTTATATGACTTACACAGTCGTACTACAACACGCATCAATGAAAAACAAGATGGATCTAGATTTGATACTGGTGGATACGCTTGGTCAGCTGATATGTCGGCTGATGGAAATATAGTTACCTTTACTGCAGGAGGTGCATACGAACTCTCTGGAGGAACGCCTGATGGTTTAATTGATCCAAATGGTGGTACGTCAGATGTATACGTAAAAAATCTTGCAAATGGTGTTATCAAAAGAATTTCTGATGATCAAAACGGGGGTAGTGACTCACATATTTCACCTGATGGTGCCTTTGTTAGTTACAGGCCCTATTTTTATTCGAATGCAATTCAACAGGAGATTATTAATTTAGAAAGTGGTGAAAAATATTTCGCGCCAGGAGTACCCATAATTTCAAACGCTCAATATACTGGAGAAGCTATTATTGCTTTAGGTAATAATGCTGGCATTTTAGGGACTTGGAATAGTTATCCCGGAGATGAGGATGGTGGAGATTTAGATTATATTTATTTCCGTTATGGACAAACAGAGTATTTACTTTCTACATTAGATGGTTCAGCGCTACCTAGTTGGGTCAGTCTTGATACCGATGGGGGTATACCAAAATTAATTGTCTCTGATGCTCCCTCAAGTGAATTTGGACAT
>JAUKPQ010016940.1:0-12349 GCA_032273045.1 Chloridella minuta
TATGGATTGTACAAAGTGGCTGGTTAATAAATGGATGGATGGAAAACCTGTTGTTGAAGTTGTAGTTCATTCGGCAAATGCTATTGGCTCGGCTAATATGATGGGATACATCAACAATTACCGACATTTAAATAGGTTGGAACAAAATTGTGTGAGAGTTAAAATTGAACACACCGTGTAATGAAAGTAATAGTAGTAACAATTTTGATCATCATTTGGGTAAGTTATATCATTAATAAAATGGATGACACCATTGATGATTTAAATTAATTTAATTAAGTTTAAAAAATGGAATTAGAAAAATTTGAAAAAGTATAAGAAATGGAAAATTTAAATAGTGTATGTTATGTTGGTGTAATCGGAGAGATACGACCAATAGAAGGAGCAGATAACATTGAACTTGCATTGGTTGGTGGTTGGCAAGCCATAACTAAGAAAGGTGAATACAGTGTGGGCGATAAGGTTGTTGTTGCAACTACTGATGCGGTAATCCCTGTTGAATTATCTGATTTAATGGGTGTAACTAATTACTTAAGAAAAGGTCAAAGAGTTCGTACCGTTAAACTTCGTAAAGTTTACTCTGAGTGTTTAATTATGAGTAAGAATACTATTCCTGATTTAAGAAAATACCCCACTCTTACAGAAGGAGAAGATTTAATGGAATTGTTAGGTATCACCAAATACGAACCACCAGTTAAAATGGTTGAGATGAGTGTTGGGGGTAGAAAATTCAAATACCACCAAAACCCTAACTTCCACGTTTATTACAAATTCCCGAATATGAAAAATGTACCTGATATGTTTAATGAGGACGATGAGGTATGCATTACTCGTAAATTACACGGGACCAATGCTCGTTACGGAATTGTAAGAAAGAAAAAACTTTCATTCTTAGATAAGATTCGTGGATGGTTTGGTAATCAATGGATTGGATATGAATATGTTGTGGGTAGTCATAATGTAGAAAAAGGTTCTGATTCACAAGGATTTTATGATAGAAATGTGTGGGAAGACATAGCAATAAAATACGATATTCGTGAAAAACTTTGGGATCACGTTAAAAATACTTATTTTCCTGATGGGATAGGGTCTGGTTTTATTATCTATGGTGAGATCTTCGGACACGGAATCCAAAAGAATTATGATTATGGTTTAACGGAGATTCGTTTTGCTGGTTTTGATGTTGAGGTTGATGGACATTATGAAGATAATTTAAGTCAAACAACACACTTCCAATGTTTAGAGTTAGATGAGGTTGAAACATTATATTCAGGTCCTTGGTCAAAAGAAGAACAAGATAAATACGTGTTCGGCAACTATATTCAAGGAACTAAAGTTCCTCACGAAGGTGTGGTTGTAAAATCTTTGGATGGTAGTAGACACAAAATTGCCAAGATCATTAATCCTGATTATTTGATTTATGGTGAAAAAAATAACGTAGGTGACTCCCATTAACTTGATGGGGTCACTTTTTTTACTTATTATTAAAAAAAATAATAAATGCCTTATATTAGAATTGATGTTGATTTAGACGATGTTTATAATGAAATGGATCGTCACGACAAAAAAACAATTGCCGAATGGTTACACGAGGATGGTGTTTTGGAAACACACCCAAATCCTGAAATAAGAAAATTTGCTAGAGGTGATAATGAATCCCAAGGTGAGAAAGAATTAAGAGACAGTCTAACTAAACTATGGAACTCATATTATCTTTTAACGAGTGAAGAAGAAGAGATAATTAAAAAATTATCAAGCAGATTTTAATAAATAAAAATAAATAAATAAAAATAAATTATGGGAATAAAACATTTAATTCAAGAAAATCCTGTTATGGAAATTAATGTGATCCGACTATTATCAAAATTGGATCCGAGCAAAACTAATAAATTTACACCATTCTTAGTTAAGGTCTTTAAAGAAAAATTAGAGACATATGAAGGTAATAATTTCTATTCTGATGGACCATATAATAATAGATATCAACACCTTAATAAAACAATTAATAGTATTAATGGTTTTGAAAAAGTATTAACTATGTGGATCATAGATCATATGTTTCACCCTGAAAGTATTGAAACATTAGTTGAATTCAATGAAGTTTTAGGAAAAGGATTAATTGAGGAAAATGACATATCTAAATATAAAGATATGAATGAAATTACTAATCAACTTTCAATCGCTAAAACAAAAGATTTATTAAATAAATCAAGAAAAGAAATATCCGTTGTCTATGAAGATGATATGGTTATGATGCTTAAACCGTTATCGTTTGAGGCGTCTTTAAAATATGGTGCGGGAACAAAATGGTGTACCGCAATGAAAAATGAACCCGAATATTTTTATAGATACTCAAAAAACGGTATTCTAATATATCTCATCAATAAGGTGACTGGAAGAAAATTTGGATGTTTTTCTGAGGTAATGAGTAGAGTAAGTATTTTTAATGAGGTTGATGAATCAATTGATTCGTACCATATGGGATTACCTTATGAAACCTTATCAAAATTAATGGGGTTTTTAGACTCAAATTTACATCAAAGTAACGTGCATTTGTTTAGTGATGAAGAAATGATCAATCATAACAAATATTTTGGACAAAAGGTGGCACGTAATTATGATGAACTTATTCCAAATGAACTTATTCCAATGGAGGATAGAGCGATAATGGAAGATGGAATGGAAGAAATAATTGAACCTCAAGTTGACGTTGATAATATAGGGTTAAGATTAAGACCGATAATGAGAGTGCTACGACGAGATATGGGTCAACAGGAAATTGGAGTTGATATAAGTGATGATGGATTTGATGGTTTTAGTAGTAGATATGATAATGATTTAAATTCTGAGATACTAGTAGAAGAGGGTCCAATGAGAGGATAATAAAAATAAAATAAAATAAAAAAGATGCAAACATTAACATTTAACACAACAAAAAGAGAAGTAAAGGTAGTTAGTTCTCAAGGGGAAATAATATTTTCTCAAACAAATGTACCAACAGTAAAAGTAATGGAAAACCATTATGAGGTTTATATTGAGGATTTTGATGGAAAGAAAATCCCTGTATTTAGAGCACCAATTGCAAATACAAATATGGTTATTGAAAAATAATGGGTTATGGATGAGAATCAAGAACGTATTAAAAAAATGTATTTGAGAATCAGTGGTGAGATAACTGACCGTGAAATGCCACCTCCACCACCAAAAAAATGTAAAACCAAAACATTTACACTTGATGAAAATCAGGTAAATAAGTTGGAGGAGTGGCAATCACACATAAAAGCGATTTACGGAAGTTATGGTCAATACGAATACAGATTCTCAAGTAACGGTATAGGACAAATTGTCACAGTATATAGTGAATTGGCTGACACTGAATTAAACTTGACAGATATTGATAGTTGGTAAACTGACAAAATGTCAGTATTTGTCGAATGGAATATTTTTTGACAAACTTGGCACGACTGAAAAGTAATAAATAAATAAAAATTAAAATTAAAAATGGGAAAAATTATTGGAATTGACTTGGGTACCACAAACTCTTGTGTTGCCGTTATGGAAGGAAATGAACCGGTGGTTATAACAAACAACGAAGGTAAACGAACAACACCATCGGTGATTGGGTTTATAAAAGATGGTGAAAGAAAGATTGGTGATCCGGCTAAACGACAAGCGGTAACTAATCCTGATAAAACAATTAATTCAATTAAACGTTTTATGGGTACAAGTTTTGATGAGTCCAAAAAAGAGATTAAAAAAGTACCTTATAAAATTGTAAAAGGAGATGGGGGATCCCCACGAGTTGAAATCGATAAACGACAATATTCTCCACAAGAGATATCCGCAATGGTTCTTCAAAAGATGAAACAAACTGCTGAGGATTACTTGGGTGAAACTGTGACTGAGGCGGTTATTACCGTACCGGCATATTTTAACGACGCTCAACGACAGGCAACTAAAGAAGCGGGTGAAATTGCTGGTTTGGAAGTAAAACGTATCATCAATGAACCTACCGCAGCAGCGTTGGCATATGGGTTAGATAAAATGTCCAAAGATATGGTGGTTGTTGTATTTGACTGTGGTGGTGGTACACACGATGTGTCTATTCTTGAATTAGGTGACGGTGTATTCGAAGTGTTATCAACTGATGGGGATACTCATTTGGGTGGTGATGATTTTGATCAGGCAATCATTGATTGGTTAGTTAGTGAATTTAAAGAAGAAAACGGACTTGATTTAACTCAGGACCCAATGGCATTACAAAGATTACGTGAAGCGGCTGAGAAAGCGAAAGTTGAGTTATCATCTACCTCATCTACTGAGATTAATTTACCTTATATTATGCCGGTGGATGGGATGCCAAAACATTTGGTTAGAACGTTATCAAAATCTAAATTTGAACAGTTAGTTGATTCTTTGGTTAAAAGAACAATTGAACCTTGTAAGTCAGCATTAAAAAATGCTAAGATGGATGTTTCAGATGTTGATGAAATTATCTTAGTTGGTGGTACAACAAGAATCCCTGCCATTCAGGAAGCGGTTAAAAAATTCTTTGGTAAAGAACCTTCAAAAGGAGTAAATCCTGATGAGGTGGTTGCTTTGGGTGCGGCTATTCAAGGAGGTGTATTGGCTGGTGACGTTAAAGATGTTTTGTTATTAGATGTAACACCATTATCATTAGGTATTGAAACTATGGGTGGTATAATGACTAAATTGATTGATGCTAACACAACAATCCCAACCAAAAAATCACAAGTATTCTCAACGGCAATTGATAATCAACCAACAGTTGAAATTCACGTATTACAAGGTGAAAGAGCGATGGCAACTGATAACAAAACAATTGGTAAATTCCATTTAGACGGTCTTCCACCGGCAATGAGAGGAGTTCCACAAATTGAAGTTACATTTGATATTGATGCTAATGGTATTATTAATGTATCCGCGATGGATAAAGGCACCAACAAACAACAAACTATTCGTATTGAAGCGTCTTCAGGATTATCAAAAGAAGAAATTGAGAAAATGAAACAGGAGGCTGAGTTAAATGCTGAACAAGATAAAAAACTCAGAGAAGATGCTGAAGTTTTAAATAGAGCCGACGGTACAATCTTCCAAACGGAAAAATCAATTAAAGATTTGGAAGATAAACTAACTGAAGATCAGAAAACTGAACTTAATACCGCACTTGAAAGTTTAAAAGAATCTTATGGTAAAAAAGATATTGAAAAAATTGAAAATGACATCAATGATCTTAATGGTAAATTCCAAACTATTACTCAATCTTTGTATGAACAAACAACACCAGAAGGTGATGATATACCATCTGATGTTGAATTTGAGGAAGTAAATTAAAAGTTAATAGGGATCCCATAAAAAATTGGGATCCCGCTTGACTTACCGTTAAAAGTTGTTTATAATTAGAAAACAAATAAGAAAATATGACAATTAAACAAGCGCTTAAACAGAAAAACAAGTTGGTTAAAAACATTGCTGAAAACACGAAGTTGATGCAACAATTCAACTCAACTGAGGTTGGAAACCAAAGACCATACAGTACAGTGGTATTGTATAATCAAATCCAAAGAGAAACACAAGAGTTAGCATCTTTGAAGGCAAAAATCCACATCGCAAACACACCTGTGATGGAAGACATCTTTTGGATGTCAGAAATGAAATCGACAATTGCAGCCCTAAAAAAAATGGACTGTACGGAAGGAAAATCAAATCGTGATCGTTACCGAATGGAAAGTGAGATGGTTTTAACCTCTGAAATATCTTTGGTGGAAAGAAACCAAGAGATTAAAATTTTGGAGGGAAAAATTGAAGAGATTCAAGATAAGTTGGATACCTTCAATGCAACCACAGAAATTTAATATGATTTGTGGATGAGGCTAAAAAGTGATGGTTATTCTACTCTATAAATCCGACTGGATGGATAATTGATGAAGATAACGAACCGAATTAAACAGAAATTTCAAATACTCAAAAGTCATTTGATTAAAACTTAAAACTCTATTTTGACCTATTTTTAACTCTTTGAAACAAATCATATAAAACCCTCATCAGAAATGGTGGGGGTTTTTGACTTTATGGAATTTATTTTTTATCTTTGTATAAATGAATCAGAATAAAAAAATATTAATAAAGAAATTCCTAACAATGTTCTATAAGGGTTTATCGTATAGTCCTAAACATTTAAGATATTATAAAAATGATCAGGTTTATTTTGAGTACGAACCAAAAGATGAAATAATATTTATAAATTGGATTTTAATGGTGAAACCATTACTTAGCACATTTAGTATTGATGGAGATGATCCTGTGATGTTAACTGAAGTTTATAATGTTATGGAAGAATGGTTTGAAGAAGAATATAAAATAATAGGTGCAATAACATAAGAAAATGGAAATACTTTTTTTAGATAACGATGGTGTAATTTGTCTCTCTAATAATTGGGGGGGACGAAAGAAAAAATGGGCAAAATACCGGTCAGAAAATCCTGATTCATCACCAAATTTAAAAGACGCTCCTGTGTCTGTAAGATTTGATGATTTTGATAAAAAGGCAATTAAGGTTTTAAATGATATTATCGAAGAAACAGGATGTGAGATTGTTGTAAGTTCAGATTGGAAATTACACGCAACACTTGAAGAACTTGGGGATTACTATGAAAGTCAGGGTATCATCAAACGACCGATTGCGTTAACTCCAAACATACAAAATTGTACGGTTCACGGTAATGTTTTTATATGGTCACCAAGATGGGATTTAGAACAAACACGAACTATTGAGATTAGACAATACTTGTACGATCATCCTGAAGTAACACATTGGATTGCGGTTGATGATTTAAATATGGGTAAAATTGGTGAACCTTGGAAAGACGAGTGGGCAATTGATAATTTTGTATTAACCCCAAAATCAAATGAAGGAATTAAACAAAGTGGTATTAAAGAAAAAATATTAAAATTTTTGAAAGATGAGTAAAGAAGAAATGGATGAGTTTTTGGAATCAATAGGTGGACTTGAGAATGGATATTATTCGGATAGACCACCTATTAAGGACTCTGGATTCTTTATTGTTGGTGTTGGGTGGTATCCATTAATTAAGGATCTAATAAGTGATCTAATGGGTTTAGGTTGGGACAAACAAACTTGTCAGGTTAAGGAAAAGTTTGGTGGATTAAGATTTTATATTAATAGTGCTTCGGATGAGGTACATAAAAGAATAGTAAAGGCTGAGGACCTAAGTTATAAGACTTGTGAAGACTGCGGTGAAAAGGGGGAATTAAGAACAAATATAGGTTGGTATACAACATTATGTGATAAACACTATGAAGAACATAAATCAAATATTCAAAAATAATAAACATCTGATGGATGAACCGGAAGTGATGGAGTTAATGGAGTATTGCCGAGAATTAGAAGGTGATCTTATGGATGTTGAAATAAATAAACAATACGATAAGGAGGAGGTATTACTTAATATTGTAAAAGAAATCTACATCAGTTGTCGTCAGTTAATAAAAGATGAGGAAGAATCCGTAAGATTTGGTGAGACACCAAGAGTTGATTTTGAGAAATCCGTTATTAACCTTAAAGAATATATTGAAGATATAAATAGAGTGTATAAATTTGGGTTATGAAAAAAATAACAATAAGTGAAAATTGTTTTGGTGTTGATGTAGAGATAGATGATGAATCTTTATTTATTCACGAATATGAAAATAGAGCACCTGAGTTTGTTAGTGATCTACAGGATAAAGTGATTGATAAATTAAAATCATTAAAAGATAAATTAAGTATGAGCGATTGGGCGGATATTACCAACATTATCATTGATAAAGGAGATGAATTTGAATTTGACGTTGAAAATTCAAAGGACTACGAATCTTGTGATCAATGTGGTAATTGGAATTATAAACATATATACGTAAAAAAAGAAAAGAACAATGAATAAGATTATTATAATGGAAAATGAACCATATTTGGTTTCGGATGATGAGATACAGATTGGTGATGTTACAATCGTAACAGTTGGGGGTCAGTATCCCTCAAAGGTGGTTTGTGAAAATGAGACCGTATTATCTTTAATTAAATATCCAAGACTAAATTTAACTAAAAGTTATAAAATAGTTAGTGGTCCTGATAAAATAACATTACCGGAATCAAGATTAAATCATATAGTCGAATTAGGTGGAATATGTGATGTGTTAGTTGATGGTCCTGAACTTAAATTTATTACGGAATGATGTTAATTGAAGGAATATTACATTTAACGGCTTTAGGTGGATTTTTTATTTTTTTACCAATTTTTTATTTAATTAGGCGTTTATTTAATAAATAATTTATATATTTGTCCGATAAAACATTTTTTATGAGTCATATTAACGCAAATTTATTAAGTCAGAGTTTTGAAATGACATTTGCTCAAGATTCGGATTGTTGTACAACCGAAGATCAATTCATAACAATTAAAACTGATAATGGTGGTGGTGGTGATTTCTATGTCATTGAAACCAAAAGATGGGCATTTGATACTATTGAAGAATTACTTGAAATAATAAATAAATTTAAAGAAAAACACGATAAAATAAAAGAGGAGAACTTATGAAAAATTTAATTTTTGCGTTGGTTATTATATTAGTTTCTTGTAATAAAAAAAATTACAGATATGAAATAAGAGGTAAGGTTTATGTTCCAACTTCAGGTATAAATCCGGTACACGATGCTGTGTGGTATACGGACAGTATTAATGCCGACCTCAGGGACAAACCCAATGCATGATGCAATTTTGTACACGGACACAATAAATTTTGATGGAGATACAATATATTACTTCAACAGTGATGGGTCAAAAGTTAAGATTAGCCCACCATATGTTTTAATAGATCACTCAAAATGAAAATAGGTATAACTTGTTCTTGTTTTGATTTATTTCACGCCGGTCACGTAAAGATGTTGGAGGAGGCTAAAACTCAGTGCGATTATTTAATCATAGCATTACAAACAGATCCCACTATTGATAGACCGGAAAAAAATAAACCAATCCAATCAGTTGTAGAAAGATATATCCAATTAAAAGGATGTAAATTTGTGGATGAGATAATTCCATATGAAACTGAAAAAGATTTGGAAGATATTTTTAAGACATTAAAATTAGATGTAAGAATAATTGGTGAGGATTATAAAGGTAAAGATTTCACCGCAAAACAAATATGTTTAGATAGGAGTATTGTGTTATACTACAATGAAAGAAAACACAATTTCTCAAGTACAGAACTCAAAAAGAGAATTCAAAATGGCAAAAATTGATGAATTAAGAAAAAAATACCCAAGCGTTATTAAATCCGTGAGTGATAAGTTTTTTGAAGGTGATAAAACACCAACCAAAAAATATCTTGAATTTATGTTTAAGATGTGGGCAACAAAAAATGATCGACCAACTGAGGGGGTTTCTGCTGCTCAATATGTTAAAATAATTAATGAGTTTGATCAGTTGTTACCATATGTTCAAAATAAAGACATTTATAGTAGTCAATATAAATCTATGATGCAGTTATTTAGGATAGTTGAAAATGCTAAAGTATTAAAAGAGGAAAATGAATTTGTTCGTGAAGATCACGTTGATGTTTTAATTGAGAATGATGAATATATTTTAATCAGACCTAGAACACATCAGGGATCTTTAAAGTATGGGGCAAATACAAAATGGTGTACCTCTAGTAAACAATGGCCACATACTTTTAAAAATTATACTCGTGACGGGTTTTTGTATTATCTAATATCAAAAAAAGAGCGTAATAAAAACTATGATAAAGTGGCTTTTTATAGTGAGGATACACGTAATCTAATTAGTGGGCAATATAGGATCTTCAATCAAATTGATACTGAGGTTAATGATAAAGTGTTCACTACAAATGGATGGTCCTCATATGATCTTTTTGAAATTACGAGTAAAATTAGATTACATTCTTATGAGATCCACACGATTGAAAAAACTAAAAAAGATGTTGAAAAAACATTAGAAACGATTAAAAGTATAAACTTAGATGAATTTTTACGACAAATTAATCTATTAGAAAAATACGGAAACGAAGGAAAAATTGAGGGTAGAAAAGAAATGGAAAAAATAATCCAAACTTTAAGTGAAAAAACTAAAGATTTATTTGGTGATACCAAAATAAGTTCTTAGTTTTGTACCTCACAAGTGATAAATTAATAATTTAATTATGAAGTAAATGTTTAAAACAGAAAAGTTAGGACTATGGGGAGTCATAATACTAACAACGATCTATCTGTATGTAATCAATTTGTATTTTGAATACATAATCAACAGAGAAGTGGCATCGGAAATTCAAATTGTGTTAGGGTTAGTAGCTTTATCTTACACAATATTTCAAATAAAGCTAATAGTTAACAAGTTAAGTAATTTATTTAAAAAAGAAGAAAAAAATGATTAGTATTATTATGTTCGTAGTATTCCTTGTAATTGGAGGAATGATGTTTCTATCAGGGAAATCAAATGACGATAACCGAAAAGCAATTACTGGAATTGCAGTTGTGATCATCGGTTTAATAGTTTCAATTTTACAACCATATGCGATTGAAAAAGTGGACAGTGGTAACAAAGGATTGAAAATTAATTTAGTCGGTGCTCAACGAGGAGTTTCAAGTTATCAATACAAAACAGGTTGGGTACTTTATAATACTTGGACCGAACAAATGTTAGAGTTTCCTATTTACCAACAACACATTGAATATGATGATCAATCTGTTATCTTAAAAGGTGGATTCTCGGCAACAATTAAACCTACATTCAACTACTCATTACGTGAGGATGCGATTGGAGATATGTTTGTTAACTTACGTAGAGATATAAAAGATGTTGAACAAGGATGGTTGAAGAATGCAATTATCGGGGCAGTTAATGATGTCTCCAATACTTGGGAAGTAGATAGTATCTTTAATCACCGACAAGCATTTGAAGCGGCGATTGTTGCGGAATGTAATGTTAGATTATCTAAATGGTTTAATGTGTCTCAATTAAGAACTAATATTATCCCACCTGATGCTTTACAGGAATCTATTATAAACAAAACAAAGGCAATCCAACAAGCGGAAGCATCCGAACAACAAGCGTTGGCTGCGATTGCTGAAGGTAAACGTAAAGTTGCGGTAGCTCGAGCAGATTCTGCGGAAACTATCATCAACGCACAAGCGGCGGCATTAGCGATTAAGATTAAACAAAATCAATTGTCACCATTATATATTGAATATATTAAGTGGAACGCTTGGGACGGTAAATTACCTACAACAGTGGCTGGTGGTTCAGGAACTCTGTTAAATATTAAATAATGTTTAATTGGAAATTAAAACAGGTAGTAGGGTTATTCTTACTACCTGTTATCCTAACAAGTTGTGACTGTGGTTGTGATCCTGAAGAGTATGGTGTTCATAAATTTAAACCGGGAAATACCGTACATCATAAAATGACTGGAGATCCGTTATTGGTTATTGATACGTTTAGGGTTGAAGAATGTAAGTTAATGTATGAGGTCACCGATAAAAATATGCAAGATCATACCGCTAGTGAAATGGAATTAAAATAGATAAAATGGCAGAAACATTAAATTTAGTAAATCCGGAAGATGTGTTATCTTGTGGTTATGAGATAAGTAAATTTCCTGATGGGCAACAATCAATTAGGATTATTGAACGTAACTATGACACTTTTCTTAGTTTAAGAGATCATACAAACTCAATAACAATAAAATCAAGATTAAATACATTTCAAGATCTTGAACTTATAATCTGTGCAAACCAAGCATTAAAAGAAATTGGTGTTAAGTCTGTTAAACTTTACATACCATATTGTATTGGTGGTAGAAGCGATAGAAAGTTCCAAGATGGGGGTGTTAATTATATTAAAACGGTTATTGCTCCGATCTTAAATTTACAGAATTTTGATGAAGTTATAATTATGGATCCACATAGTGATGTGTTGGAAGCCTGTATTAATAACTTTGTTAAATACAATAATTTTTATGTCACAAAAATGGCGTTAAGTGATATTGACAATAAAGATGGTGCTCAAAATCGTATTTGTCTTGTTCTTTGTTTGCCTGTTCAAGTATAGCTCTGAAGTAGCTGCCTTGAGTACTGGCCGGCGTAAACGGCCACATACTGATAACTCGTTCTCTAGCAAAGGCAGTCACGCTCATTGCAGAAATTATTAAACCTACTAATAATCTTTTCATTGTTCTTCCTTTCGTGCTCGTCTGTAATCAAACCAACCTAGAACTTCTGCGGCAGGCCGTTTGGGTTCTTGAATTGTTTTGACTA
>JAUKPQ010016951.1:0-12343 GCA_032273045.1 Chloridella minuta
AAGACTCTAGCGGTAACGGTAACAACTGGACACCTAATAATATCTCTGTAACTGCGGGTGTAACGTATGACTCGATGGTAGATGTTCCTACGTTGACTAGTGCTAGTAATGCTAATTTTGCGGTAGGTAATCCATTGAATGCAGATGGTACTACATGGTCAGGCGGTAACTTAAATTTCAGTTTGCCAAATAGTACGAATAATGCTCAAGGTACTATGTCTGTAACTTCAGGCAAGTGGTATTGGGAAGTGGTTTATAGTTCTGGCGCACAAGGAACTGGCGTACAAGAAATAGGATTAAGAACACGTTGGACAAGCGGAGTTGTTTATTCGCCTGACGGTACTAAATACGTAAACGGTACTAATAGTGCTTACGGTGCGGCATATACGACTGGAGATGTTATTGGTGTAGCGTTGGATATGGATGGTGGGACGGTTACATTCTATAAGAACAATGTTAGCCAAGGTGCAATATCTTTAACTGGTAGTGGTTGTGTTAACGCCACATTTACAACGACAGCAGGTGGTGGAGTTACTTCTGTTGGTAGTGTCAACTTCGGTCAACGCCCATTCACCTACACTCCACCAACAGGATTCAAGTCACTCAATACCTATAACTTACCTGACTCTACTATTGTTAAAGGCTCTACTCAGTTCAACACAGTATTAGATACTGGCGCAAATATTAAGACTACATCACAAGCTCTTTATACTAATTATCTGGAATGGATTAAAGATAGAGCTAATGTAAACAATCATCAATTAGTTGACTCTGTGCGTGGCTCTACTGCTGTATTACAGTCTAATACTACTGGTGCTGAGACTACATATACAGCTCCTTCTGGTAACTCAGTAGGATGGGTATGGAACGCTAATGCTACAGCAGTACCCAATACATCAGGCTCTATAACGTCACAAGTAAGTGCTAATCCTAGTGCTGGGTTTAGTATTGTTACTTATACAGGTACAGGTGCAAATGCTACGGTAGGGCATGGATTAGGTATTGCGCCTAAGATGGTTATTGTTAAGTCTAGAAGCGGTACTCCTACAAACTGGCCTGTTTACCATTCAACACTTGCAGCATCTACGACTTTAAATTTGAATTCAACAAATGCAAGCACAAGTAGCCCAACAGTATGGAATAGCACTACTCCAACATCAAATGTATTTAGTATTGGAACTGCAAATGATGTAAATTTTTCTACAGCAACATACGTAGCCTACTGCTTCTCAGAAATAGCAGGATACAGTAAGTTTGGATCGTACACTGGTAATGGTTCTACTGATGGCCCGTTTGTGTATTTAGGATTTAGACCTAGATTTGTAATGTACAAGCGCACTGATTCTACTGGAAACTGGTTTATTGACGATTCATCAAGAGTTGGATACAACGTAATTACATCTGATTTATTGGCAGAAGCGTCTAATGCAGAAGCTAGTTACAACGGAGGGATAGATTTTTTATCTAACGGATTTAAACAAAGAGCGTCAGCCAATGGTAACGCATCTGGCGGCACTTTTATTTATATGGCCTTTGCCGAAAGCCCATTTTCGTACTCTTTGGCTCGATAGGAGAAACAATGTTTTTACTAAACAACAATCCATTACAAGTAGGCGTAGCATTTACGCACAATGACATTCAGTACCCTGCTAACTGGCTACAACTATCTACTGCTGAAGAAAAGTCCCAAATTGGCATTACTGAGGTAGATGATCCTGCTACTTTTGACGATCGTTACTACTGGTCAGCAGGTAATCCTAAAGACTTAGATGTCATTAAAGCTAACCTAGTCAGTCAAGTTAAAGCTACTGCTGCATCGTTACTAACTCCAACAGATTGGAAAGTAGTACGTTTTGCTGAGACAGGCACAGCAATAGATACAGCTACTAGCGAATATAGAACAGCAGTTCGTGCAGCATCGAATACCAATGAAGCTGCTATCAATGCTTGCGTAACGGTTGATGAGATTGCTAATTTACAACTTACATGGCCTGAACTATGACGATTATCGTTGACGGTACAACTGGTGTAACTTTTCCTGCTGGTGGTGTAGGTAATCCGGCAGGTTCAGTCGTTGGCACTACGGATACTCAGTCTTTATCAAATAAGACGATAGCAGCAGGTACTTTAGTTGGCGCAGGTACATCTACATTAGTTCCTTTAGACTTTGCGTCAGGAACGCTTGTAACAACTCCTATAGCTGGTGGATTTGAGTACGATGGTATTTCTCCTTACTTTACGCCAATAAACACACAACGTGGTGTTATGCCAGCAGGACAATTATTCAGATTAAATACTGCTGATCCTGTTTCTCCTAGTTTAGCTGCTATTGCTCAGCCTGTTTTTAATGCTGCCACATCTACCGCATCATCAATATCTACTACTACATTAACGGTAGGTGGTACGGTTACTGGTACATTTGCGGTAGGTCAGGTTATATCTGGTGCTGGAGTTACATCAGGAACACGTATAACAGCGTTAGGAACTGGTACTGGCGGGGCAGGTACGTACACTGTTAGTGCATCTCAAACAGTAGCAAGTACGGCAATACATTCGGCTAAAGGCGTTACATTATCATCTTCTACTATTTATGGATTTGAAGCACTTTATATGCTTTCAAGAACTGCTGGTGCTGCTACTTCTCATGCTATTTACTTGGCATTTGGTGGCTCTGCATCAATAAATAATATAGCTTATTTTGCAACTACAGCGGCTTCAGGAACAGGTTTTAACCAAATTGTTAATAACACAAACTTAACAACTGGTGCATCTATTCAAACTGCTGCACAGATTGTAAGCCCTAACTTTACTGGTAACGTATATATACCTATTAGGATTAGTGGAACTGTATCTATTAATGCTGGTGGTACTTTTGTTCCTTTGCAGCAGACTAATAATGCTCCTGGCACAAACGGTTATTCAAACAACATATCATCCTATTTTTATATTTACCCTATTGGTGCTGCTGGCTCCAATATTAGCGTAGGAACTTGGAGTTAATAATGGACGTAGATTCACGCTTAACCACACACGAAGCAGTATGCGCTGAACGATATGCAGGTATCTGGGCTAGATTAAAACGCTTAGAGTCAATTCTAATAACGTCAGCAGGAGCAATTATTATGCTTCTGTTAGCTCTAGTATTGAAGGCTTAGTATGATCGAAGTTGCGGTTGCCTTTGCTGCTGCTGAGGCTGCCGTAGCTGGGGTCAAGAAAGCCATAGAACTAGGTAAAGATATACAAGAGTGTTATCACGACATTGGTACATTCTTTGAGAAACAAGCAGAGATTAAGTCTGTTGCTGTTATTGATACGGTAGCTAAGAAGAATCCTAATATAACGCTATCGCAAGCCACGAAACAGGCACTAGACGCTACATTTGCATCACGTAAGCTATACCGATTAGAAGTCGAGTTACGTGAAATGCTCATCTACAATAATTCTGAGGAAACAGGTCTATACGAGGAGATGTGCGCTCGTAGGGACGCTATTGTTGCTGCTGCTAAGGAAGAAGCAGAGGAAGAAGCTAGATTAGAGCGTATGAGGTTACGTGAGATCGCTAGAAAGCGAGCAGAGCGTATGGAGTTAATTCAGAGCATTATCGCTGCTATCGTTGGTACTGCTTGCGCTACAGCTATTATTTACGGTATTTGGACTATGTTTCATTGGAGAGATTTATGATCGGACTAGACGCAGTTTTAAGCATTGGTGGCAAGTTAATTGATAAGTTAATTCCTGATCCTGAAGCTAAGGCTAAGGCTCAATTAGAACTAACTAAACTTGCTCAAGATGGCGAATTAGCTAAGATGGCTAATGATGCAAAGCTATACGAGGTTGAGCAAAATAACCTAACACAACGTATGCAAGCAGATATGGCTAGTGATTCTTGGCTATCTAAGAACATTCGTCCAATGACACTAATTTACATTTTAGTATCGTATTTAGTTTTAGCGATATTAGATGCTTCTTTAGTTGACATAGCTGACTCATTTGTTGAACTACTAGGTCAATGGGGTATGCTTGTGATGAGCTTCTATTTTGGTGGTCGCACACTTGAGAAAATCATGGATATGAAGAAATGAAATTATCAGAAAACTTTAGCCTACAGGAATTAACCAAAAGCGAGACTGCTTTACGTTTTGGCATGAAGAATGAGCCTAGTGATGCAGACATACAGAATCTAAAGATGTTATGCGAGAAGGTTCTGCAACCAATTCGAGACAACTTTAAGATGGGCGTTAAGGTGAATTCTGGATTTCGTCATCCAGAGGTTAATGCTAAGGTTGGCGGATCTAAGACTTCAGATCACTGCAAAGGTCAAGCTGCTGACATTGAGATACCTGGTCTTGCTAACGCTGAATTAGCTAACTGGATTTCTAAGAACATGGAATACACGCAGTTAATCCTAGAGTTTTATACTCCTGGCGTTCCTGATTCTGGCTGGGTTCATGTATCTTACGATCCAAAGAACTTAAAGAAGCAAAACTTAACTGCAATATCTAAAAATGGTAAGACTGTTTATCAGGATGGGTTAATCGCATAGGAGCTAATTATGAAATGGCTTGTTATTTTATTACTTGCTAGTGTTGCAACCGCAGCAACTTTAGATGATAATGGCAACCTATTGTTATCGAAAGAAGAAGTAAATAACACTCGTGCGCTATACAACGAGCTAAATAGAGTCATTCAATATCAGCAGTATCGTATTGAGCAACTAGAAAAGGCTGTTGAAGATGTCGAAAAAAGGAAGTGCCTCTAAGATTCCTGACGATTGTATGCCGATGTGTTTGACTTGTGCTTTCTTCAAGTCTGACAACAAAACTGAAATTGGCGAGTGTCATCGCTACCCACCTATATCACTGCCTGAAGATGATGGCGGTCTTTCCTTTTCTTTTCCTATAACTGCTGCTGACGAATGGTGTGGGGAATTCGTGCGCTACGTATCTTGAGGACTTATGACAATACCAGATTCTGAGTTTATTGCTTTGTGGAATAAATTAGGCAGTGCTGTTTCTGTTGCCCGTCAATTAGAAATGGAAGTTCGTAGCGTACACAGACGCAGACGCAGCATAGAAAATCGCTTAGGAGTAAAGCTCGTAGGAACAGCACAAAACAGCCCAGACGCTAAAATTGTTTATCCTGCAAATAGAGTCAGGGCAACCACAGAAATCGACTCTGGGGTCGTTATGGTGGCTTCTGACTGCCATTACTGGCCTGACGTAATATCCACAGCTCACAGGGCTTTTGTAAAACTTGCAAAAGAGTTATCACCTAAGATTATCGTGATTAATGGAGATGCGTTTGATGGAGCTTCAATATCTCGTCATCCTGCTGGTGGTACTTGGCAGTCTTTACCTTCTGTAAAACAGGAACTAGAAGCGTGTCAGGATCGCCTAGAGGAGATTCAGAAGGCTGCAATAGGAGCGCAACTGCACTGGTGTTGGGGTAATCACGATCTACGCTTTAATTCACGCCTACAGCAGCAGGTAGGTGATACGTTTAAGGGCGTGATGGGTATGAGCTTAGACGAGCATTTCCCACTGTGGCGGTTCTCAATGTCTCTGATGATTAACGATCACACTATGATTAAGCATCGTTACCATAACGGTGTCCATGCAATCTATAACAATATCCTAAAGTCTGGTGCGAATATGATTACTGGTCATTTGCACAGTCTTAAAGTAACACCATTTACGGACTATAACGGTACAAGATACGGTGTAGATACAGGAACATTATCGCCTGTTAACGCTGATGCTTTTACGTATTCGGAAGATGCACCAGCCAACCATCGTTCAGGTTTTGCAGTTCTCACATTCCATGAAGGTCGATTAATGCCTCCAGAATTATGTGAGGTTGTAGATGAAGATGGAGGGCTAGTTTATTTCAGAGGACAAGTTATTAGTGTTTAGATTCGTTTATTATCTCGTGTAATCGTTTAATCTCCATACGCAGATGGAAAATAATCTCATTTAAATCTTTAACTGTTTTCTTTTGTTCTTTGTAAACATCTTCTATAGTTTTCATTTTGCACAAGCTCTCTTTTTAGCTAATTTAAGATCTGATTGAAACCACCACTGGATACACAAATTATCTACCTGTCTTGTAGTTAACGAGTGCATAGCATCTTGGTAGCCACGTTCGTACTCACTCTCTAATTTATCGTGTATTGCTAACGAAATTCCTACTAGCATTAATGTAGATCCTAGTAAAAATAACAATCTCATTTCCTATCTTTCATAAGTATTAAAGTTTTTATATCATAAATTGGAATATCGAATGTCTCGTGGATAGCAATAATCATATCTGCGCTAACTGGATACTTACCTGTACGAATCTTAGATAACGTAGGTGTACTAAATCCTAGCTTTAGTGCTAATTGACGATCATTCTTAATATCATAATTCTTTTGTAAAAAATCAAGCAATTTCATAGTTTTCCTTAGTTGGTGCAGGGTCACTACCGAGAGTGATGTCGAAGGAGACAGGTAGCCCCTGCTGCCGATGTTATAACGCCACTATCGGCTAGGCTGTTAGGTGAGGTACTTGCAAACACCCTTATAAGCTCGTTTATCTTCCTATAAGGTATCTTACGTTAGCGTTCCCTCGTGGATCAAAATGGCACTGAATCTAAATCGTCATCAATAAACTTCTCAGCTTTTGGTTTAGTTTGCTCATCTTTTAACTTAAACGAGCAGCTCATAAACTTGCCTGACTTGCCTTCTTTTAACCAAGCACTAACCCAGATCGCATTACCGTCTGCGTCCTTACCATCGCCACGATAATCTGGATGTTTATCGCTTTCTTTCTTGTCATTTTTAAACAGGGAAAATGTACCTGGTTTTGCTTCGTATGCCATTTATTTATCCTTTAGCTTCTTGACTCATTGTCTTTAATGTACTGCGACATTTACTGCTTAATTGCGCCCACACTGCTGTTGATGCCGTAACGTCAAAAGTAGTCTGATCTCGCAAATCCCATGCTTCAAACGCAGCCCATTCGTTCCCTGCATCGAACTGTGCCTGAATATGATTCGATAACTTGTCCACTAATGCTGTTAAACGAGCGTCTAAGGCATCTTTTGCGCCATCAGTAGCAGATATAGTCTTTTTCTCTTTTAATGGCTCAGAGGCATCTACAATATCAGACTCGCTGACAGCAAGCGCAAGGCAAAGTAGGTATCTCGAAATATAGGTCAAACTTCCACCTAGATTTTGGACTGGCTGGCAACCTTTTAATACTGCTGGTTCCATAGGGCAGCAGAACTTAATTGAGCTACCTGTATCTATATCAATAACAAACATATTTGCCATATCTCTATCAAACTGTAATGAGTAGCAAAGACCATGTTCATTAAATAGCATGTTAATAGCTGGTAAAAAATCACGCAGTTCAAAATATTTGTAACCTTGAAACTTATTATGTCCTGACTTCTTGAGTTCCATGTTCTGCAACTCTACACGACAATTTTGTAATTTTTTATAAACTTTAAAATTTTCCATTATTTATCTCCTGAATTAATCAAAACTTGAACATAATACCCATAACAATAATACTGCTGCAACTAACAACAACTGGTGTTCATCTAAAAACTTGCTCATTCGTTATTCTCCATTTCGTTAGCTATCCAATGTACTTCTTTAGGTGGTATTGCTAATGCTCTATAAGCCATCATAAGCACTTCGCGTTCACTTTCTGATAATTCTCTACGTTCAAACTTATCTACCATTAGGCGTAACACGTAGGTCATTTCCGCCATCATCCATTTGTCTATCATGCCCATACTCCGTAACGTGATTTGTAGCTCATATCTGACTCGTACTGAGCGATTCTTTCTGAATCCCATAGATCCATGTCATTTTCGATACGATCACGTTCTATAGCTGCTTCCTCATCACTCATGTAGTCAGCTAATTGGTTACCTACCATATCTTCTAATTCGCTAATAAATATAATGTCGCCTTGTGGAAGATCAGGTAATGTTAAGTATTTTAAAAAGTCCATTTTGTTTTCCTTATTTAAGTGAATTTAAACGGTAAGCATCAGCTTTAAAACTTGCCCAATACGACTTCCAATATGCTGTTGCTACTTTTTCTAAGTCAGCATTGCTAATATTTTCTAACCATGCCGCACCTTCAAATTTCTCAAGGTAATTTTTTGCTCCTTCACTCATTTATTTCTCCCTCGTTGTTTAGTTGGTGAAACAGATAGTAATTCCATTTAGAAATATAAGTCAACAATTATTTATAAAAATAAATAAAATAAATTTATACACAGAAATATAAAAGTATGGCAATCTAGCGACTCGTTGGAGGAAATAATGGAAGAATTAGCAAAATCAGTAGTAATAGCATTAGCAATAGGTGTATTTTTAGCTGCATTATTGGCTGTTTTAGTTAGAATTTTATTAACATTATAGGAGATAGAAATGAGAGATCCAGTATGGTTCAGAGAGTTTGAGCGTGAATATAACGAGCGTGAAGATCGTTTAGACGAGATACGTGAGAACACAAGGAAATTCAAGGAACAAATGGCTAAGTCAGAATCTTTGTGGAGGAAACGGAATATTCCTAACAAGGAAATGGAATATTCCAATAATCTGGAGAAAGATAATGGGTGATATCTTTCAGGAGATTCCTAAGCAACACACTAGGAAGTACCAGATTTGCGTGAATTTCCTCAAGAATTATCCTTTAAATTCGGAGCAATACGCTGAGGTTTACGGAATGATGACTTTTAAGTCTTTAGCTTTAATGCGCTGCGAATTTGACGATATGTGTGAGGAAGGCTTGCTGAAGAAATATCAAGGCAGCTATAGTCCTAGCCCACGTTTAAAGAACTCGTTAAAGCTAGATGAGATTGAGTATGTTAAGCCTAGAGAGCCTAAGCCATTTACGCCAATGTCACCTAAGCATTATTTACCTAGAGTATCACCACGAGGTCAACAATTAAGAGAGTTTTGTCATATAGGATTAGCTAATGGAGCAAAAGAAGAAGAAGGAAGAAACGACTTATCAGTTCTCAACGAAATTATGTCCAGTTTGCAAGCGTAGTCGGTCGTTAATTCAGTTTAAAAATAGTGATATTTGTAAGACTTGCAGGATCAGGAATAAGGCAGTATAGTAACGGTATCACATCGTACTTGGCGGTGCGATATGGAATGGCTAGGGTAGCTCCCGAAGAGACGATTCGTTACCGTCCTGCCAGACCACCTTTTAGTAACGATTACCAATAACGTGAGGTACTTATGTTTTCATATCAGCACCATATCGGTGACTTCCGTAGAGACACGGCTTCATTATCTGATTCAGACGCAATGGCTTATTTAAAGCTGTTATGGCTTTATTACGATACAGAAAAACCATTACCAATAGATTCAAAATTACTAGCTTTTAAGATTGGATCAACTGCTGATTCTGTTCAGTTAATTCTAGATGCTTATTTTCAATTAGATAATAATTGTTATCATCATAAGCGTTGTGATGCTGAAATTTCTGCTTATCATGCAAGGTCAGTGATAGCAAAAGAGAAAGCAAATAAACGCTGGAGCAATGCTAAAGCTATGCCGCAGCATACCAGTGGCAATGCTGGAGGTACTAAAAACGATGCTAACCGAGAACCGATAACCGATAACCAAATAAAAGATATACGTCCTTCTGACGTTGATATATTAATTTGGCAAGATTTTGTTAAACATAGGAAAGCTAAGAAAGCTCCTATTACTCAAACTGCATTAACGAAAATACAAAATGAAGCTAAAAAAGCTAATTTCTCATTACAGTCAGCATTAGAGTTAATGTGTGCTAGAGGATGGACAGGATTTGAGGCTGAATGGGTAAATAAAACTCAAGACTCTAGACCAGTATTTGATGGCAGACTGAGAGGTGCTAAATGAGCATAGAAAACTTACTCAATCGTCTAACGAAAGTAAAAGGAGGTAGAGGTAGATGGACTGCTTGTTGTCCTAGCCACGAGGATCGTAGTCCTTCCTTAGCGATAAGAGAAACAGAAGATGGTCGTATCCTATTGAAATGCTTTGGTGGTTGTTCTGTGCAGGAAATAGTCGGTGCTATCGGTATGGATATAGGTGAGTTATTCCCACCTGACGATAAGTTATCTCATCACAAACCTAAAGTTAAAAATGCTTTTTACGCAACAGACTTACTTAGGGTTATTGAGTTCGAGTCCGTACTGGTATCTGTAGCCGCAAGTAACCTAGCTAACGGAGTTAAATTAACTGATAATGACAGATCACGTTTAAGACAAGCACAAGAACGGATCATTGAAGCAGCGAGGCACATAAGATGACTACAAACTTAGAATTAGTATCGGTACAGCTAGACGAAGAACGTAAGACACGATTACTTAAATCGCAGGATATTGACGTAGAAAAGTATCTGA
This sequence comes from Chloridella minuta, assembly GCA_032273045.1. Taxonomy (NCBI): domain Eukaryota; class Xanthophyceae; order Mischococcales; family Pleurochloridaceae; genus Chloridella; species Chloridella minuta. Next base: position 10,401 of record JAUKPQ010016951.1, read on the forward strand.
AGAATAACGATGTAGGTCAGAAGGTTCGTATTGTTTCAGACTGGCTTGATGAGATTACAGAGAATTACATCAATCCACCTGTCAACGATAATGCAAAAATGCCGTGGACTAAGACGCAGGATGACTTTAACTTTCGTTTAGGTGAGGTTACTTTGTACGCTGGCGGTAATGGTGGCGGTAAATCTCTGATAACTGGTCAGATAGCTTTGCACTTGATTAAGCAAAAGCGTAAGTGCGTTATAGCGTCATTTGAGATGAAGCCTACTAGCACTATTCATAGGATGCTGCGACAGTTCGCTGGCGAGTTTATTGACGATCCGCTTACTCACGATAAAGAGAAGTACATTAAAGGACTGACTCAGCGATTTAACCAGTTCGCAGGAGAGCATCTATACATCTACGATCAGCAGGGTTCCACAACTCCGAACCAGACTATCGCAATGGCTAGGTACTGCGCTGTAGAGCTTGGTATCGAGCATATTTTTATTGACTCGTTAATGAAAGTTTGTAATGCTGAGGATAATTTCAACGAGCAGAAATACTTTGTTGATGAGCTAACAGCATTGGCACGAGACCATAACGTACACATTCATTTAATCCACCATATCCGCAAGTTACAGTCTGAGGAAATACAGCCTGGCAAGAACGATATTAAAGGTACTGGAGCTATAACGGATCAGGTTGATAACGTATTCTTAATGTGGCGAAATAAGCAGAAAGAGAATCGTAAGCGTAACGGAGAGAAGTACGAGGAGGATTTGCCTGACGCTTATCTGATGTGCGAGAAACAGCGTAACGGTGAAGCTCAGGAAATGTACGGACTTTATTACCATCAAGGTAGCCAGCAGTTTATTGAGACTTGGGGTGGTGCTACGATGGACTTTGATAACAAGGGTAGGTTTAGATGATGAGAGTATTAATTGCTTGTGAGTATTCTGGCAGAGTTAGGGATGCTTTCATAAAAAAAGGCCATGAAGCTATATCTTGCGATATTCTTCCTACTGATTCACTTGGGCCGCATTACGAGGGTGATATTTTTGACATTATTAACGATGGATGGGATTTGATGATCGCTCATCCGCCTTGTACTGATTTAGCTGTATCTGGAGCAAGACATTTTGCAGCAAAAAAAGCAGATGGAAGGCAGCAAAAAAGTATTGATTTTTTTATGGCTTTAGCTAACTCTAATATTCCTAAATACGCAATAGAAAACCCTATTTGTATCATGTCTAGCATTTGGAGAAAGCCGGATCAAATAATTCAACCGTGGATGTTTGGGCATGGAGAAACTAAGGCTACCTGTTTATGGTTAAAAGGATTGGATAAATTAAGTCCTACTAATGTTGTTGATGGCAGAGATCAAAGAATCCATAAGTTGCCGCCTAGTAAAGATAGATGGAAAATTAGAAGCACTACATTTCAAGGAATAGCTGATGCAATGGCGGAGCAGTGGGGATGAACGAGTTTTTTGAGGAAGAAAGACATCGTTGTGAAGTCATACAAATTTTACGATGGAGAGCGCAGGATAGGAACAAGTCATCAGAATACTTGCAAATGGTAAGAAAAAGACGAGGTGATATAGCAGCAGACAAGTTAGAGAAAGATTGCAAAGAGCAATGGCAGCTAGGATCAAGAGGATTAAAAGGAGATTGGCGTGAGTAATGTAATTCGTATGGCAGAAGAAGCTGGATTCTCACAAGAAGATGACAATATGTTTATTTGCGGAATAGAGCATATACAAAAATTGTTAGAAGCAGAGCGTGAGGCGTGTGCTGCTGTTTGTCTTGATCTTGCGAAATGGCACAGCGAAACTGTTATGGCTGCTTTTGAATCTGCTGCCGATGCTATTAAAGTTAGGGGTAACAATGACGTATAAGAGGGTGGACGATAATCAAAGTAAGATCGTAAAAGCATTACGTGCTGAGGGTTGGTCAGTTACACAT
>JAUKPQ010016962.1:0-12342 GCA_032273045.1 Chloridella minuta
CGTTCCTCATCCTGTGCAGCGCTTTCCCATCCGTCGTCGTAACCCTCGCGCCCGACCTGCTCAAAGCGCCCCTCGGGATTGACGCCGGCGCCGCGACCCTTGCGCGGATCAGTGTGTTTGCCGGTCAGCGTGCGCAACGGCATGGCTATTCGGAACGATAAGCGTGGGTGGTCATCAGTTCGAAGACCTTGCGCCGTTTACCGTCATGCCCCTTGCCCGTAACTTCGGTACGCACGACAGCGACCAGACGGCCGTGATGAACGACTTTCGAACGGATTTTCAGCGCGCGGCCTTCGCCGGGACTGATGTACCAGGCTGACAGCGCCGTCAGTTGCCAGTGCGGCGTCAGCGCGACAATGGCGTTCTCGGCGGCGAGACCCAGCAGGATGCCGCCCTGCACGTGACCGACACGATTGCCGATGTGCGGCCCGTTCTTGACAGTGGAATGCGAGCCGCCCGGCACATGGGTTGCCTGCACGCCCCAGAAGTGCTGCACAAAAGAACCGCCGTGTTCACGCACTGCTGCAAGCGACAGATCAGCTGCCGCGAGGATTTTCTTTTCATCCGGGCGCAGTTTGCCGCCGGGTATCTCCGGCGTCGGATTCTCGCCGCGCCGGCGATGCGGCACCGGATGCAGCTCAACACCCTTGGGCGGTTTCAGCACCATGAAAGTCGCCGTGCCGGTGCACACCAGTCCGGCCGCGTTACGGATCGCCACCGTGCTGACGCCCTGGCTGCCGGCTGCGCCTTCAACAAACCCGTGCATCTCGCCGCGGCCATGCAGCCGCCCGTCGGCACGCGCGCCGGTGAACTGCAGGTTCATTGTCACCGTCGCCAGCCTTGTGCGCGGCTCCAGCCCCGCGCGCACCGCACCGGCCATCGCCAGATCGGCAAGGATGGCAAATCCAGAGAGACTGAGCTGCCCGTCCACTGTCGATGAAAAGGACTGCACATCCACCGACAGCGAGGTGTGGTCAGTACCGACATGATCGTAAGACAGGTCGAGAAAGTTGCCGGCGAAGTGATAGCCCGGCTCGCGGTTCAGCGCAATGGCGCGCATGACCTGCGTGCGGATGGCGACGATCGTGGATTCGTCAACGGCGGGCAATGCAGGCAAGTGGTGTTTCGGCTGTTCAGTCATGCAGCGATTGTAACAAGCACCTGCCGCTCAACCGTGTCGCGACCACGCTCTGGAGCACAATTGCAATTATCTGTTTTTATTGTTGTTTTTGAGAGCTGCTATTCAGCGCCGCGGCAACAGCATCCAGCGCTTCCGTGTCGGCACTACCCTGTGTTCGCGCCAGATCGAGCGCAATCGCGTTCAGTGCGCGGTAAGCGTCGGCAATCCGCGGATCCAGCGCATCCAGCGCCGTCAGCTGTCGCGCGACAACAGCCGCATCGCCCCGCGCCACCGGCCCGGTCAACGCACGCACCGTGCCCAGCGCCAATACATTATCCAGCGTCTCGCGCACCAGTGGTTCCATCATGGCCTGCGCGGTGACGCGATCCAGTCCTGCGCTCTCGTAGCTGCGCAGGCCGGCCTCCATCAGCGCGATCAGGTCGTTGCATACCAGCACGCTGGCGGCGTGATACAGCGTCTTGCCGGCGGCGTCGATCTGCGCCACCCGCGCACCGAGTTTTTCAAACAGTGGGCGCAGCAGTGCCAGTGCGGCCGTATCGCCTTCGATGGTGCACCAGGTACCGGTGAATGAGGTGATAGCCCGCGCAGGTTCGGCAAAGGTTTTCAGCGGGTGAACACTGGCGACACGTGCGCCGGTCGCGGACAGCGGCTGCAGCAGCGCTGACGAATGCGCACCGCTGCAATGAAACACGGTATCGCCCTCACGCACGCGGCCAGCGGCAGCCAGCGCTGCAGCTATTGATGCGATGGCATCGTCCGGCGGCGTCAGCAGCCACAGTGCCGCCGGACGCATATCGCCCAGCCGCCGCACAGCGCTGCCGGTACCGATGAAGGTTATTGCGGCTTGAGCAGTCGCAAACTCGGCGCTCAATACATCCTGTACTGAACAGGCGCCGGCGTGATGCAGCAGATGCCCTAACGAACGGCCGACGCGACCGGGGCCGATGATGTTGAGAAGAATGGGCATGACCTGGCAGGACTGCGCCGCCGCACTACTTCTTGGCCATGCAGGCTTCGACTTTGGGATTGCGCTTGCAGAAATCATCCGGCAGTGGTTCCCGCGGATTCGGTTTTGGCGGCGCAGCCGAAGCCTTTTTCTCCTGCTCCATCATCTGCCGGATCGTATCCGGCTCGTTGCAGTCTTCCTGCCCGGTCTTCCAGCATTTGGCAGTCACGGCTTCGCGCTGCTTGCGTTGCTCGTTTTCATGCATCCGCGCAACCAGCGGATCTCCCGGCACATGCAGCTTGGGCTGCACCGCCAGCGGCTTGCCCGCCGGCGCCTTTGCCGGCGCAGGCACGTTCACGGGCGGCTTCTGAACCTGGCCTTTGCCCACGGGCGGTTTGTCACCGTATTGCACGCGGCCTTTTTCATCCACCCACTTGTTGACCTGTGCCGCTGCCGGCATCGCCGCGCAGCAGACCGTCAGCACCAACAGCATCGATGCGCATCGCATGGATGTTTCTCCACATTCAGAATGAGTCGCCATAGTTTCCCATGATGGCGCAAACGCGTCGAATCCGCCATCAAGCGTCCGTCAGCCGGCATTTGTCAGCGTTTTGCCGGACACTGCGTTATAGGAAATCTGATGACCGCCTCCCGCCGCAGGTTCCTGATTCGCAGCGCCACGCTGTCCGCAGCCCTGCTGCTGCCGGCCAGCCGTGTCATCGCCCAGCCGCGCTTCACACAGAATCCGTTCTCACTGGGCGTCGCCTCCGGTTATCCCCAATCCGACAGCGTGGTGTTATGGACGCGGCTGGCTCCCGACCCGCTGAACGGCGGCGGCATGCCAGAAGCCCCGGTTGCTCTGCGCTGGGAAGTTGCCGCCGACGCCAAATTCAACAAGATCGTTGATCGCGGTGAAACACTGGCGGCACCGCAGTTCGCACATGCCGCGCATGTGCAGGTGCGCGGACTCTCGCCCTCCCGCTGGTACTGGTACCGGTTCATGGCCGGCGATGCAGTCAGCACCGTCGGCAGAACCCGCACCGCACCTGCAGCCGACGACACGCGCGGCAAACTGGGTTTTGCGGTGGCATCGTGCCAGCACTACGAACACGGCTTCTACGCGGCGTATCGCGACATGGCCGCGCAGGAACTGGATTTCGTGGTGCATGTCGGCGACTACATCTACGAAAGTTCCTGGGGCAAGGGCAGAGTGCGGGAACACCACATCCCCGAGCCTTACACGCTGACCGAATACCGTAACCGTTACGCCCAGTACAAGATGGATCCGAATCTGCAGGCCGCGCATGCCGCCTGCCCCTGGCTGGTGACCTGGGACGACCACGAGGTCGATAACGATTACGCCAACGATAGATCGCAGGACCTCGACGCGGTCGACGCCTTCCTCGCTCGCCGTGCCGCGGCCTACCAGGCGTATTACGAACATATGCCGCTGCCGCCCGGCACCTTCACCGGCGGACCGAATATGAAAATCTACGGCACGCATGCGATGGGCAATCTGGCGCGCATCCAGTTGCTCGACATGCGCCAGTACCGCGATTACCACGTGTGCTCGCGACCGGGCCGCGGCGGTGGCAATCAGGTCAATGTGGAGGAATGTACGGACCGCAACCAGCCCGGGCGTTCGATTTTGGGCCGCACACAGGAACAGTGGCTGGAACAGGCGCTCACCGCCTCACCCGCGCGCTGGAACGTGATTGCACAGACCACGCTGATGGCGCAGGCCGATCGCGGTGCCGATACGCGCACGGTCTATACCGACGGCTGGGATGGTTACCCGGCGGCCCGCGAGAGAATGTTGCGGTTCATTGCTGAACGCAAAGTGCGCAATCCGGTGGTGCTCGGCGGCGATGTGCATTTCGCCGCGGCTTGCGACCTCAAGCTGGATTTCGACAACGAACGTTCACCGGTGGTCGCCAGCGAGTTTGTGGCGACATCGATTTCATCCTACGGCCCGAGCCGCGCACGCAATGAAACGCTGCTCGCCAAAAACCCGCATGTGAAATTTGCCAACAGCCTGCGTCGCGGTTATGCCCGATATGAAGTCACGCCGCGACGATGGGAAACCACCTTCCGCGGCGTTTACGATGCCGCCGATCCGCTGTCGCGGGTCTTTGATACCGGGCAATACGTGGTGGAAGACGGCAAGCCGGGCGTGCAGCGCGGGTAGCGCGCGTATCGATTCAACTATTTGTTTTTATTGAATTTTATTATAGCCCCAGGATGCGGGCGATATCTGCTGCGTAGCGGCTGATCGTGGTGCCTTCGTAAACCGCCTCATCAACGGTTTCATCGAGCAGCGAACGGATGTCGTGCAGGCTGTCGCTGACCCAATGGTGTCGCTGCACCGGCGAGTTCAGCAGGTTGCGCAGTGTTTCCACCTCATCGCGCAGGCGTTGCACATCTGCGGCCCCGCCCTGCACTTTGGCCAGATCACGCTCCAGTGCATGAATCAGTTTCGCAGCCTGCTCGAGGTCGATGTTTTTACCAATGTCGTTTTTGCTCATGGCCGTATTCCCGGTTGGGTCTAATGATCGCGCCAGCGGTCGAGTTCACGACGCTCGCGTTTGGTCGGCCGGCCATGGCGGTCCTGTGCGGGGTCGGCGGCAAACTTGCGTAATGCCGCCTGCTCCTCGCGCCGGACCCGGCTGGCCTCGTCTTCAGCATACAGCGTACGCGCGACCGTTGCCGGTCCGCGTTTGTCCGAGAGCTGTTCGACGCGGATGGCCCATTCCGCGGCACCGATCTGGATCGATAGCTCATCACCGACACGCAGATCTTTCGCCGGTTTGACGCGCTCACCGTTGACCCGCACCTTGCCGCCCTCAACCGCCTGCTGGGCCGTCGATCGTGTCTTGAAAAAGCGAGCGGCCCAAAGCCACTTGTCGATGCGAACGGACATGCAGTCTCAGTCCGGCACGGGCATCGCCTTGCGGCCGGCCAGCGTCAGCCAACCGCGAACAATGCGATACAGAATCCAAAGCCCGACAACCACCATCAGCGGGATGCCGATGACCATACCGATAAAAGTCGCAATCAGCACGCCGGCAATCACCACCCAAAGCACCGACCACCAGAAAGTACGGATCTGCCAGGAAAAATGTGAATCCAGAAAAGTGCCTCGCACGTTGTCGCGCTTCACATAATTGATAATCACCGCAATGATCGACGGCCAGCCGCTCAAGAAAGCGGTAACGATAAAAGCCGCGCTGGAAATGCCGGTGAGCACACTGAACGCATGCAGGCCATAGATGATGTGCGTCAGCGTCACGAGGTCATCGGAGGGCAATGCCGTTTGATTTTTTCCATCGATATCGGTCATGTCATCCTCCTAGGAAAGGTCGATTGCATGTTTCTTGAAATCAGCCAGCGACGCAAACTCCAGCGAGGCCTCATGCGTCGCCCCCAGCACCACCCGTGGTGCGCAGCCCGCATCGAGCGCCTCGCGCCAGCGCGGCGCACACAGGCACCAGCGGTCGCCCGGCTGCAGTCCCGGAAAACCGAATTCCGGCACCGGCGTCGACAGATCGTTGCCACGGGCCTTGCTGAATTCCAGGAACTCCGCGGTCATCACCGCACAGACGGTGTGTACACCGGCATCTTCAGGACTGTTGTTGCAGCAGCCGTCCCGGAAAAATCCGGTCACCGGACGCTCGCTGCAGGATTGCAGTTTTTCGCCCAGCACATTGCGGGCAAACTCATTGGGATCAAATCGTCGCATTATCGGCCCCGTTCGTTTTCATTCAGGCATGCACATGGCGTGTCTGGCGCAGCTTGCCTCGCGCACCGGGCTGCGGTTCCGGCCGCGTGCCGGATTTCATGAACGGCAGACGCCCCTTGGCACCGCTAGCCTCATAGTCTCCGGCAACCGCCTCAACAACCACCGCCGCATCAACACCGTTTTCCAGCAGAAAATCATGCAGCAGACCGCAGAGTTTTTCCAGCGCGAATTCATGGGTCTTGGCGGTGCGTCCGTATAACCAGTCGGTGAACTGCATGAAGCGCGCAAACGGTGATGCCGCGAGCAGCAACGGCAGCGTGCGATGGAAACGGCCGGAGTTACCGATCAGATCCCAGTAACGGGCGAAGCGCACGATGCGTTGCACGTCATTAAAGCTCAGCGCGTCAGTGGCCAGCACCACATAAGGCGTATCCGGGCTGTAGCGCATCGCATGGCCGGCGGTATGGCGGTCGATCGGTGCACCGCGCAGACGCTTGAGGATGCCGACCTGTATTTCATGTGGCTTCAACGCATACAGCCGGTCAAAGCCGCGACCGAAAGTGGCGAGGTCTTCTCCGGGCAGGCCCGCAATCAGGTCGACATGGATCAGTGCCGGCGATTCCTCACGCAGCCAGCGCAGATTGGCCTCGGCGAGCGCGTTGTCCTGCTTGCGCGAGATGCGCGCCTGCACCGCCTCATCCCAGGTCTGGATGCCAACCTCGAAATGCAGCCGGCCCTGCGGGAAACGCAGGATTGCCGCCTTGAGTTTTTCCGGCAGGTGATCAGGGATCAGTTCGAAATGAATGAAGAGATCGTCGCTGAGGCGCTCCAGAAAGAAATCGAGAATCGCCAGGCTGGCTGCCACTTTCAGATTGAAGGTGCGGTCAACAAAACGGAAATGCCGCGCGCCGCGGTCATACAGCGCCCTCAGTTCCGCCAGAAAGCGCTCCTGCTCAAATGGCCAGGCGGTCTTGTCCAGTGCCGACAGGCAGAACTCGCATTTGAAGGGACAGCCGCGCGAGGCTTCGACATAGATGAAACGCCGCGCGATGTCCTCGTCGGTGTATTCGGTATAGGGCAGCGTAATATCGGCAAGCTTGGGTTGCACTCCGGCATGCACCTTCTGCGCCGGCGCACGTCCCGCCATAATCCCGGCGCAGAGCTGCGGAAATGTGATGTCACCCCAGCCGGTGACCACGTAATCGGCCAGCGCGCAGATGCGCTGCTCGTCCGTTTCGTAACTGACTTCCGGCCCGCCGATAACGACGATCACTTCCGGCGCGACGCGCTTGATGATCGCGATCAGCCGCGTGGTTTCTTCGACATTCCAGATATAGACGCCGAAACCGATCAGCCGCGGCCGGTCGGCGAGCAGCTTTTCCGCGATGTCTGCCGGACGGTCGCCAAGCACGAATTCACGAATCCGCGTCTGATTGCGCAGTTCACCCATGTTGGCGCGCAAATAGCGTAGACCGAGGGCCGCATGGACGTAGCGGGCGTTAATGGTGGTCAGAATGATGCCGGACATGGCTGCATTATCTCACCGGGCATGCCATCTTCCGGGCGTTTTTGATACGCTACGCCCCTTCCCGACTTTTTCCACCTTCCTTACCGGATGCACAGCCATGGCCCAGAGACCCGATACCCCTGACAGCAAAATGGACGCGACAACGCTGTATCGCGAAGACATCATCACCGACCGCAAGGTCGGCACTATCCGCCGCATGACCCCGATCACCAGCGACGGCGCCGATGACAGCGCGCGCCCGACAATCTATCTCGGCGAAGCGCAGATCATGACCAATGCCGGCCCGCTGCCGATCAATTTCGAAATCGAGGCCGCCGGCGTTGCCGAAGCCGTCGAAAAATTCGGCGATGCTGCCAAGGAAGCTGTCGAGCGCACGGTGCGCGAACTGCAGGAACTGCGCCGCCAGCAGGCCTCATCGATCGTCGTGCCCGGCATGGGCAATCCCGGCAGCAAGATCCAGATCCCGTGACCGCCCCCGCAACGGTTGTCCGCTCTGCCGGCGTCGTCATCGCACGGCGCCGCGGCGGCGACTGGCGCCTGCTGGTACTGCGTTCGGGCAACAACTGGGATTTTCCCAAGGGTTTGCTCGAAGAAGGCGAAAGCGCGCATGACGCTGCACGGCGCGAAGCGACTGAAGGTACCGGCATCTCGGACCTGACTTTCGATGCAGCCGAGTCGCACAAGGAAACCATCGCCTACGGCACCGGTGAAATCGCGCGTTACTACCTGGCGATCACCAACACCGCCGAAGTGACGCTGCCCATCGTGCATGAACTCGGCCAGCCTGCTTACGATGAATGGCGCTGGGTCACCTTCGACGAATCCGAGGATGTGCTGCCACCGCGGCTGACAGCGGTACTGGCCTGGGCACGCGATACTTTGGACGCGGCATGAGTTGATTCCGGCCCTCAAACAAAAACAGCGCCGCGAACGGCGCTGTTTTTTTTCCTGTAATACCGCTGCTGCCGGTTAACGCCCCTTCTTCGCCGGAATGATCGGCAACATCAGATAGGACGCCGTTTTGCCGCCGGCATAAATCGTGTTCTTTGCGCCGGCGTTGTAGTCGCAATGGTAATGCGTATACGGCGCGCTGCCGGTACCATCGCGCGGCTGGATGTCGATGCGGATGCGGTGCCCCTTCTTGAACACCATGCTCGTCGGCCAGACTTCGACACGGCATTCAACGATTTCACCTTTTTTCAGCCACAGCCGCTCGTCGTGCGAGTGATAGGGGCGATAGGGCAGCGTCTTTTCCGGATCCAGCTTGCGATGTGATGCGCGCAGCCAGCCTTTGGTGACGCAGGGCACGGGCTGTCCGTGCTGGCCGACTTCGCAGACATCGTGTCCATCGGGATCCATGTTGCGGATGGTCACAAAAAGGTCCATGTCCTCGGAGGTGCTCGACACCCACAGATTGGCGACCAGCGGCCCGGTGATCTCGGTATCTTCAGCGAGAACGGGCGTCACAAACGAAACACCGCTGCGGCCTGAAGCGCCGTGGCCGTGGGTCGTGGCCAGCGACGAGGCCGATGCCACACCCGCGCTGGTCGAACCGCTGCCGGAATACGTCGCCTTGGCTGGATTGCGCGGCGGCGTCTTGACCAGCGTGCCTTCAAGCAGTTCTTCCCTGTCGGTCGGCTGGCGCTCGATGTTGAGATACATCTTGGTCCACTTCGTACGCTTCAGCGGCCATTCGTTCTCGTAACGGAAAGGGTAGGGTTTCTTGCTGCCGCCGGTGCGGATTTCCAGTTTGACCGGCGGGTCTTTCATGATGCCGGTGTCGATACCCTTCAGCCAGTAATCAAACCAGCGCAGTTGGTCGGTCCGCCCTTCTTCCGAATGATAGGGATGGAAATGCGAGCCGGTGTGGATGCGCAGCTTCTTGTGCTTGGACGCGGCATTCATGAAGCCTTCGGTATTGCCGCGGAGGTGCATCGAGAACCCGCCCCAGTTGCCGACCGAATAAACCGGAACCTTGATCTTGTCCCACTGCGCGCTGTTCGAGCGCCAGTATTGCGAATCGAGATCGTTGCGCATGTAGTTCCACATCATGTCGTTGTGGAAGGCATCGGGGTTATAGCTGCGCGGCTTGCCGAGCAGGTGATGGGCAGTATGCGTGAGCCACCAGTTGCCGATGAAGCCCAATGCAAAAATGCCGCCATGGTAGGCCTGGTCGCGATACTGATCCGCACGGCCTTCCCACGGCATGATGCATTTCAGCGATGGCGGCTGCATGTTGGCGGCACGCCATTGCGATGATGCATGATAGGAAATGCCCGACATGCCGACGTTGCCCGAGCACCAGGGCTGTTTGGCCACCCATTCGATGGCGTCATAGGTGTCGAGCGCTTCCTGATAGGAGCTCGGCTCGGATTTTCCCGGCGAACGGCCGGCGCCGCGGGAATCCAAACGAACACAGGCATAACCGCGCGGACACCACCACAGCGGATTGACCGTTTCCCAACACATATAGGGATTGGCTTTTTCCTCAAGATCGGCCGGCGGACTCCAGACCTTGTCCTTCTGATAGACGCTGGTATTGAACAGCACCGGCACCTTGTCCTTGAAATTCGGACGGAAAATATCGGCATACAGCAACGTGCCGTCGCGCATCGGGATCTGCACGTTTTTTTCAACAACGAGCTTCATCTTGCGCGGCTGCGATACCTTGTATTTTTTGCTGCTCATTTGCGAAGTGCTCCTGTGTTGTCAGTCTGAATTCAAATCGGCAAGGCTGCGTTCTACTCGGCGACCACTCCGGCGGCACGGGCCACCTTGGTCCAGCGTTCGATTTCAGTGCGGTTGTAACGGTCGTATTCTTCCGGTGTATTGCCGACGGGCTCCGCACCCTGGCTCGACAATCCGCTGCGCACGGCGGGATCGGCGAGCGCCTTTACCACGGAGGCGTTGAGACGGTCGATAACCGGGCGCGGCGTTTTTGCGGGGGCAAACATGCCGAAGCCGCTGGAGACGATGAAGTCCTTATAGCCCTGCTCGATCATCGTCGGCACATCCGGCGCGGCGGGTGAACGGGTGACGCTGGCCTGGGCGATCATGCGCAGCCGACCGGCACGGACAAACTCGATGAACGCCGGAAGCGCGGCAAAAATCATCTGTGCCTGCCCCGACACCACATCCATCGTTGCCGGCCCGACACCCTTGTAAGGGACATGCAGCATTTTCACGCCTGAGGCATGGGACAGCATTTCAATGGCGAGATGGGTCGAGGTGCCATAACCGGGCGTGGCGTAAGCCAGCTGGCCGGGACGCGCCTTGGCGAGCGCCACCAGTTGCTTGATGTCTTTCACCGGTAATGACGGATGCACGACCAGGCCGTTCGGTACATCAGCCACCAGCGTGACAGGCGCAAAATCATTGATCGAGTCGTAAGGCAGTGATTTACGCACGCCGGGATTGATGACATGCGCCGCAGACACCATGACAATGGTGTAACCGTCAGGGGGCGACTTCACCGCCATCGCCGTACCCAAGGTGCTGCCGGCGCCGCCGCGGTTGTCGATCAGGATCTGTTGACCCAGTTCCTGAGTCATTTTCGGTGCAATGGCGCGTGCAATGATGTCGGTATTACCCCCCGGCGCAAACGGCACGATCAGCCGGATCGGACGGGTCGGCCAATTCTGGGCATGACTCACGCCGGCCGCCGCCAATCCGGCGGCAACAACGACGGCACAGCACAAGCGGTGCTTGATCATCTTCTCCTCCATTCGTGGAATGGGCACGGGCGCCTGGATATTTTTATGGTCGCACCGTACTGTCCGGCCAGTGTAATCCCGCCGGACGCCTTACATGATATTCCGTCCAGCATATGACCGCGGCTTTCATGCCGCGCGTATGCAGCCTGGCGGTGCGATGTTTGCGCTGTATCAAAACCCCCGCAATCCCTCTGCAGTAAGGTGGCGTCATGAGCGGACAACCCGCTCCCCATCAAAACGGAGGTTCCTCATGATCAAGGAAGTCAGCGGCGATCTGCTGCTCAGCAAAGCCCAGGTAATCGCCCATGGCGTTGCCCCCAACGACCCCTTCCATACCGGCCTGGCGCTGCTCCTGCGAGAACAGTGGCCGGCGATGTACAAGGACTTCCGCCACTATTGCCAGTCCAAACACCCAAAAGCGGGCACGCTGTGGGCATGGATGGGCGCGGACGGCAAACGCGTGGTCAGCCTGTTCACCCAGGACGCGATTGAAGGCCACCACGGCGGCACCCCGGGCCCGGCGACGGTGCAGCATGTCGGACACGCCCTGCGCGAACTGGCCAAGCTGACGGAAACGGAAAAATTCACCAGCATTGCGCTGCCACGCATTGCCACCGGTATCGGACGTCTGGCCTGGAGCGACGTCAAGCCGCTGCTCGAACAGCATCTCGGAGCGCTGAAAATCCCGGTTCTGGTCTACACGACTTACCACGCAGGACAACAGGCCAACGAAGGGCTCTGAGGCAGGATCGCGGCGCGGGCGCACCGCGCCGCCTCTGGTAAAATCCCCGCTCCAAACAGCGGCGACCGACCGGAGGAGCAGACCATGATTTACGAAGTGCGCACGTACGACATCAAACCCAAATCCCTTGGTGAAGTCGAAAAACGTTTCGGCGAAGCCTACGAATTCCGCAAGACGCTGTCGCCGCTGGCTGCCTTCTGGCATACCGAGATCGGCCCGTTGAACCAGATCATCCACGTCTGGCCATACAAGGACATCGCCGAGCGCGACCGCATCCGCGCGGAAGCCGTTGCATCGGGCAACTGGCCGCCGAAAATCGGCGAGTTCATCGTCAACATGCGCTCGGAGATTTTCATCCCGTTCAAGTTCTCGCCGGAGATCAAGCCGGGCAAGATGGGCCCTTATTTTGAAATGCGGACCTACACCTTCGCACCCGGCGAACTGGGCAAGATCCAGAAGGTCTGGGAAAAGGCGCTGCCCGAACGCCAGAAAATCAGCCCGCTGGTCGGCATCTGGTATTCCGAGCTTGGCGG
>JAUKPQ010016973.1:0-12339 GCA_032273045.1 Chloridella minuta
GGTGCAAATCAAATAGCACAATCAATAGCAGGTCAAGAACAACAACCTTTAAAAGCTTATGTAGTTTCAAATGATGTAACAACAAGTCAATCATTAGATAGAAACATAGTAAACAACGCATCAATAGGTTAATTAAAACAAAACAAAATTTAATTTATTTTAATAATATAGATAAAAAATATGAAAAATTTAGATACAATAGAATTATTTATTGATGAAACTGCTGATAACGATGGAATAGAAGCATTAAGTTTGGTAAAATTTCCTGCAACAGAAGAAAATTGGGTTGCTTTAAATAATCATAGAATAGAATTTAAATCTATTGATGATGAAAAAAGAATTATTATAGGTTTAGCTTTAGTACCTGATAAATTAATTTACAGAAGAAATGGTGATTATGAATATAATATTAAATTTTCAAAAGAAACTGTAAAAAAAGCAGGTCAATTATATTTAAAAAAACTAAATAATAATAACGCTACATTAGAACATAAAACAGAAGTAGATGGTGTTTCAGTTGTAGAATCTTGGATAGTAGAAAATCCTTTAATTGATAAAAGTGCTATTTATAATTTAAATGCTACTGAAGGTTCTTGGGCTGTTGTTATGAGTATTGAAAATGATAAAGTTTGGCAGGAAATAAAAGATGGTACTTATTTAGGAATAAGTGTTGAAGGATATTTTAGTGATGAACAAAAATTATCTAATCAAAATGAAAAAGAATTAGAGTTAATGGAACAAATAAAAACCATCATTTTAAATGGTGAAAAAAAAAAGTTCAATTAGCTAAAATATCTTTTGATTATGATTCTACATTATCTACTGCAAAGGGTACAGAATTAGCAAAGAAACTAATAGCAGAAAATAATGATTTATATATTATTTCTGCAAGGCATTTAAAAAGTGGAATGTTAAATAAAGCTAAAGAATTAGGTATTCCTTTAAATAGAGTTTATGCAACAGGAAGCAATACAAATAAAATTAATAAAATCAAAAGTTTAAAAATAGATACGCATTACGATAATAATGAAAATGTAATTAAACAAATTGATGGAATTGGAAAATTATTTACAAACGATTAAATTAAAAATTATGTCACAAAAAACAAGTTCACCTAAAGGTGGAAAAAGAGGATGTTTATGCAAAGATGGAACTTATAATTCAGAATGTTGCAAAGGTGAATTATCAGAACAAGGAATTGGTGCTACAGTATCACAATCTAATTGTGTAGTTAAAGATTCTGCAGGTAATGTAATATCAACAAGAACTAACTAATTTATAACAAAAACAAATAATAATAATTTAAACTATAAATACTTATAAATATGAATGTAATCAATGAAATCAAAACTCTTTTGGGTATGGAAGTAAAACTTGCTCAAATGAAACTTAAAGATGGAGTTACTGTTTTAGAAGCTGATGCTTTTGAAGTAGATAACAACGTTTTTATTGTTAATGGTGAGGAAAAAATTCCTGTACCTGTTGGAGAATACGAATTAGAAGATGGTAACATTTTAAAGGTTGATGTAGAAGGTGTAATTGCTGCTATTGAAATGCCTGAAGAAGAAATGCCTGCTAATGAAGAAGCTGTACCTTCACCTGCTGAAGTACCTGTTGAAGCAGAAGCTGCTACTCCAAAAAGAATTGTTGAATCAGTTTCTAAAGAAATGTTTTTTGCAGAAATTGAAAAATTAAGAACTGAAATTGCTGAATTAAAATTAGCTAAAGAAGTTGTTAAAGAAGAATTAAGTTCAGATGTGATTTTTGAAAATGTTGAACCATTGACACACTCACCTGAAGTTAAAAACGAAGTTAAACTAAATAAATTATCACCTAATCGCCAAATGACTACACAAGATTTAGTTATGGCAAAACTTTTTAATTAATAAATTATGGCTACTACTACAACCATTACTTCGCCTACTTATGCAGGTGAATTTGCAGGAAAATATATTTCTGCAGCGTTACTTTCAGGATCTACTATTGCAAATGGTGGAATTGAAGTATTACCAAACGTAAAATTCAAACAAGTAATTTCTAAAATTGGAACTGATGCAATTGTTAAAGATGCTACTTGTGATTTTGATGCTACTTCTACTGTAACATTAACTGAAAGAGTTATTCAACCTGAAGAATTCCAAGTAAATTTACAACTTTGTAAAAAAGACTTCCACCAAACTTGGGAAGCAGTTCAAATGGGATATTCTGCATTTGATTCTTTGCCACCAAGCTTTTCTGACTTCTTAATTTCTCACGTAGCTACTAAAGTTGCTGAAAAAACAGAAAAAAATATTTGGGCAGGTGTTACTGCTAATGCAGGTGAATTTAACGGATTCACAAGATTATTAACTTTAGATGCAGGTTTACCTGCTGCACAAGAAGTTGCTGCTACTTCAACTAACATTACTGCTTCTGCTACTGTAGTTGCTGAACTTGGTAAATTAGTAGATGCTATTCCTGCTTCACTTTACGGAAAAGAAGATTTGTACTTATATGTTTCACAAGCTACTGCACGTGCTTATGTTAGAGCATTAGGTGGATTTGGAGCTTCAGGTTTAGGTGCTAATGGTACTAACGCTATGGGAACACAATGGTATAACAACGGAAGTTTATCTTTTGATGGTATTAAAATATTTGTTGCTAATGGTTTAGCTCCAACTGTTGCTATTGCTGCTCAAAAATCTAACTTATATTTTGGAACAGGTCTATTAAATGATACAAATGAAGTTCAGGTAATTGATTTAAGTCCAATCGATGGATCACAAAATATCCGAGTTGTAATGAGATTTACTGCCGCAGTTCAATATGGTGCTGTTGAAGATATTACTACATACGGAATCACAAACGCTGCTAACTAATACTAATTTAGTTTAATTAAATAAGGGGTAGGAAATTAAATACCTACCCTTTTTTATTAACTTTTAAAAAAATAAAACTATGCCTTGCGATATATCATTAGGAAGAGCCGAACAATGTAAAAATTCAATCGGTGGATTAAAAGCTGCATACTTCATTAATTGGGGTGATGCTACAACAGTAACATATTCTGCAACTGCAGGAAGTGAAGATGTAATAACTGCATTAGGTGGTACACCTGTAGGTTACAAATATGAATTAAAAGGAACTTCAACATTTGAACAAACTGTTACTTCATCAAGAGAAAATGGTACTACATTTGTGGACCAAAAATTATCTTTAAGTATTAAAAAATTGACTATTGCTGACCACAAGCAATTAAAACTTTTAGCTTATGGTAGACCACAAGTTATTATTGAAGATAACAACGGAAACTTCTTTATGGCAGGTTTAACTAAAGGTATGGATTTAGTTACTGCAACTATTTCAAGTGGAGCTGCAATGGGTGATATGTCAGGATACAAAATGGAGTTTCAAGGAATGGAACCTGTACCTGCAAACTTTGTAACAGGACCATTAACTACAGCTATTTTAGCTTCTATTGTTGAAGGTACTGTAGCATAATATTATTGTTTGTTTTTTATAAAAGGGGTGCTATTTATTTAGCATCCTTTTTTGTTTTAAAACAATTTTGAAATTAAATTATTAATATATAAAAATAGTTTATGATAATTTTAAAAGAACAAAACACAGAACAAAGCATTACTTTCATACCACGTGAAATGAATGCTACAACTATTGTTTTAAGAAATGAAACTACAGGAACTGAAACTAATATAGCAGCTGATTTTTATTTGTCAGATTATTATATTACTGCTACAACTATTTTTGCATTAAAAGAAAATACATTTTATAATTTAACTATTAAAAATGGTTCTAATATAGTTTATAAAGATAAAATATTTTGCACAAATCAAGCAAACGATGTTTATACAGTAAACAAAAATCAATACGTGGCAAACGTTACAAACAACGAATTTAAAATTTATGAGTAATATATCAATAGTAAATTTAAGTGCTTATACAAGTCCTGTAATACAAGAAAATAAAAAGAGTGATTATATTGAATATGGAAGTGATAATAATTACTTTCAATATTTAATTGATAGATATTTATATAGTGCTACAAATGGTGCTATTATTACAGGTATTGCTAATATGATTTATGGTAAAGGTTTAGATGCTTTAGATTCTAACAAAAAGCCAAATGAATATGCACAAATGAAATCTATTATTAAAGATTCAGATTTGCGTAAAATAGCATTAGAACGTAAATTATTAGGAATGGCAGCAATGCAAGTTGTTATGCAAGGTAAAATGGTTAAACAAATTTTACACTTTCCAATGCAAACATTACGTGCTGAAAAATGTAATGATAAAGGACAGATTGAAGCTTGGTATTATCACCACGATTGGACCAAGAAAAAACCAAGTGAAGATGCAAAACGTATTCCTGCTTTTGGTTTTGGTAATGGTAATGAAGTAGAAATATATGTTATTAAACCTTATGTAAGTGGCTTTGATTATTATACACCGATAGATTATTCGGGTTCTTTACCATACGCCTATTTAGAAGAATCAATAGCCGACTATCAAATTAACGATGTACAAAACGGATTCAGTGGAACGAAAGTTATTAATTTTAATAATGGTATTCCTTCTGAAGAAATGCGTGATAAAATGAAACGTGATGTAATGGGTAAATTAACAGGAGCAAGAGGTGAAAAAGTTATTATAGCTTTTAATGCTAATGCAGAATCTAAAACTACTGTTGAAGATTTACCTTTAAACGATGCACCTGCACATTATGAATATTTGTCTAAAGAATGTTTTGATAAGTTAATTGTAGGTCATAGAGTTACTTCACCAATGCTTTTAGGAATTAGAACAGGTGAAGGTGGTTTAGGTAATAATGCTGATGAAATTAAAACTGCTACTTTATTATTTGATAACATAGTTATTAAACCATACCAACTTGAAATAATTGATGCTATTGATGAAATATTAGCAGTTAATAGTATATCATTAAAATTATATTTTAAAACAATACAACCTTTAGAATTTGTTGAAACTGCAGGATTAGATGCACAAACAAAAGAAGAAGAAACAGGTGTTAAAATGTCAAAGCATTTAGATGAAATTGATTTAGATTCTTTTGGTGAAGAAATAGATTTAAATGAATGGGAATTAGTAGATTCACGCAAAGTAGATTATAATACAGAAGAAGAATTAGATAAAGAAATTGAATCTTTAAACAATCCTAAAAAATCTACATTAAGCAAAATTTGGAACTTTGTTAGTACGGGAACTGCAAATCCTAATGCTAAAAGCGAACAAGATGGTGAATTATTTAAATCACGATATAGATATAGTGGTACAATTTCAGCTAATAGCAGACAGTTTTGTCAAAAAATGTTATCAGCAGATAAATTATATAGAAAAGAAGATATACAACGAATGAGTCAAAGTGCTGTTAATGCAGGTTTTGGTCCTGAAGGTGCAGATACTTATGATGTATTTTTATATAAAGGTGGTGGTGCGTGTCATCATTTTTGGACACGTGAAACATATAGAAAACGTGCTGATGTAAACAATCCGAATGCAGAAGAAATTACACCTGCTAAAGCAAGAAAAGAAGGAGAAATATTACCAACTAATAATCCATTAGTATATCAAAAACCTATTGATATGCCTAATATGGGATTCTTACCTAAATAATTAATAAAGAATGGCAAAGGCACTTTTTATACAAACAAACGATTTAGTTAAACATACTATTTTAAATGGTAATGTAGATCCTGATACATATACACAATATATTTTTCAAGCACAACAGGTTCACGTACAAAATTATTTAGGTACTAAATTATACAATAAGATTAATGATGGTATTGTAGCAGGTAATTTAGCATCACCATATACAACGCTTTTAAGCGATTATATTAAAATGATGGTAATACATTGGACTATGGTAGAATTCTTGCCTTATGCATCAATTAAGATATCAGAAAAAGGTGTATTTAAACATAATTCAGAAAATAGTACAGCAGTTGATAAAACAGAAATAGATTTTTTAATTGAAAAAGCAAGAGATACTGCACAAAGTTATACAAATAGATTTATTGATTATATGACTTTTAATCAATCTTTATTTCCTGAATATAATCTAAATTCAAATGCAGATGTATTTCCTGATAAAGATGCTAATTTTTCAGGATGGGTGCTATAAAAGAAACATATAAACCAAAAGAAACTAATGTAAAGAAATTAGAAGTCTTTTTAAATAAATTAGAAAAACAAAAAGAGTTATGAGTTTAAATTTTTCACATATTCAAGGCGATACATTTGAAGCAGTTAATTTTGCAGTTTTAAAAAATGCTGTAGCTTTAAATTTAACAGGTGCAGTAATTAAGATGCAATTAAAAAAAGAATGTGGTGGTGTGCCTATTTTATCATTTACTTCTGTTGCTTCTGCAGGAATCACTATCACAAATGCTGCAGGTGGTTTATTTAGAATAAACAAGCAGATAATTAATATACCTGAATTTAATTATTTATATGATATTGAAATAACATTTGCTGATGGAAGTGTTAAAACTTGGGTAGATGGAAACTTTACTATTAATTGTGATATAACAAGATAAAATGGCAGATACTATAGATATTAATGTTTCACAAACTACTGAAACAGTTACAATAAATACTACACCTAATTTAACTACTATTAATATTAATACTATTTCAGGTGGTGGTGGTGCAGTTACTTCTGTTAATGGTGATATAGGTGATGTTATAGTTCCTGTTTCAGATAATAACTTTACTAATACTTTAAAAACTAAATTAGATGGTATTGCTACAGGTGCAGAAGTAAATGTAAATGCTGATTGGAATGCTACAAGTGGTGATGCACAAATATTAAATAAACCAACTATTCCTGCAGCTCAAGTTAATAGTGATTGGAATTCAGTTAGTGGAGTTTCACAAATATTAAATAAACCTACAATACCAACACAAACAAGCCAATTAACTAATAATGGTGCTGATGGTACAAATCCTTTTATAACTGCATTAGATATTCCAACAGCAGGTCAAGCAGGTACATTAGTACGTGAAGTTAAGAATATGACAGGTGCAACATTAAATAAAGGTACTGTAGTTTATATTAGTGGTGCAAATGGAAACAAACCATTAGTATCAAAAGCATTAGCTACTACAGATGCTTTAAGTGCAAGAACATTTGGTTTATTACAATCAAATATTTCAAACAATGGTGTAGGATATTGTGTTATAATTGGTGATTTAACAGGATTAGATACTTCAGCTTATACAGAAGGAGTACAATTATATTTAAGTGGAGTTACTGCAGGAACTTATACTTCAACAAAAACATTAGCACCAACACATTTAGTTTATGTAGGTAAAGTTACACGTTCACACCCAACATTAGGACAAATTGAAGTAGGTATTCAAAATGGTTATGAATTAGAAGAAATACACGATGTAGCTATTACAAGTGTTGCAGATAAACAATTATTATCTTATGACATTGCAACTGATTTATGGAAAAATAAAAGTGTAACAACAGCTGATATTTCAGATTCAACTAATAAACGTTATGTAACTGATGCAAATTTAACAACTATTGGCAATCAAAGTGGAACTAATACAGGCGATCAAGATTTATCTAATTTAGTTGTTAAAAATACTGCTATTACAGGTGCTACAAAAACTAAAATAACATACGATTCTAAAGGTTTAGTAACTGCAGGTGCAGATGCTACAACAGCTGATATAGCAGATAGTACAAATAAACGTTATCAAACAGATAACCAAAATAGTTTTAACGATGCAACAAGTTCTATTCAAACGCAAATAAATGCAAAATCAAATAAATCAATATCATCTTATTCTTTATTAGTAAATAATACAGCTTCAACAGCTGATGTAACTGAAACAACGTATAGAAGTCCTTCACAACAAACTTATACAGGAACAATTACTTGGACAGGAACAACAGCACCTTCAGGAGCTACAAACCATACTTATAATTGGATTAGAATAGGTAACTTAGTTACTTTAAAAATAACATTAGTTTACGCAACTACAGGAGCTGCTTTAACTGCTGTAAATGTTACTTTGCCAACTGATTGTCCTACACCATTAAAACCTACAGGGCTAACAGCTGCAAGTAATAATTTATATACCGGAAGTGGATTATTTTCAAATTCATTAACAGGGACTCCATCAGCTTCAAATAGAGTTTTATTAAGGTCAAATGCAGCGAATAATGGCTTTGAAATAATTTCAAATGGACCTTCAGCGGGATATTTATTTTCAGATATTATTGTACAATACTTTACTTCATAATTATGAAACACATTAGACAAATAAACACAGAAACATATACAGTTGTTATAGCTGAAGAACCTTTAGAAGAACATAATTCAATTATTGAACATCCTGATTTATTTGAAATAGTAGATGGTGAAATACCTGAAAATGCACAATATTTAAGTTATGAGTAGGCAAGAATTTGATACAATTTTAAATAAGTTAATTAGCAGAAAATTATTAGTTTTTGTTATAGCTTGTATTGGTTTATTTAATCAAACATTAACTTCTTCTGATTGGGTTATAATTGCAACAGCATATATTGGTATGCAAGGATTTACAGAAATAGTTGATAGATTAAGAAAATGAAACAATACATTTTAGATTTAAGGCAATCAGTTATAACAGGTGGATATTTTATGGTTACATTTGCTAATGTTGATGTTGTAATGAAAGTTATAGCTTTTGTAATAGCTACAGGATATACTGCAAGAAGATGGTATTTAATGGAAAAAAATAATAAAAATGAAGCTAAACAATAGTGGTTATTTATTAATAACAGAATTTGAAGGATTTAGTGCTAAACCTTATTTATGTCCTGCTAAAATACCTACAATAGGATTTGGTAATACATATTATCCTGATGGTAAAAGAGTAACTTTATTAGATAAAGAAATAACTAAAGTACAAGCTTTTGAAATATTTAAATCAGTTGCTGATAGATTTGGAAGTGCAGTTTCTAAATTAGTTACAAGTCCTTTAAATCAAAATCAATTTAACGCATTAGTTTCTATAGCATATAATATTGGAACAGGTAATTTTGCAAGTTCTACATTATTAAAAAAAGTAAATAAAAACCACAATGATCTTACAATAGTATTAGAATTTAAAAAGTGGAATAAAGTAAATAAAAAAGAAGTAGCAGGTTTAACCAAAAGAAGAATTTATGAAGCCAATATATATTTTAGTTAGTTTATTATTATTTTCTTGTGCATCACGTAAAGTAGATTTAAAGATTAAAGAAGTTAAAAAAGATAGTTTAGTAGAAACTAAAATAGATTTAACTGAAAATAAAGTTAAAGATATAGATCAAGAAACTAATATAAACAAAACTGTTTACTTTGATGAAATTATAATAAAACCTTTAGATACTTGTAAAGAATTTATTGTAGAAGGTAAAACGTATAAAAACGTGGTTTTAAGCTATAAAAAAACTAAAACTAATACTTTATATAATAACAAACTAAAAGTATCAGAAAACGTCTTAAAACACGTTAAAATAGATAATAAGGTTAAAACATCAACTAAAGAAAATAGTAAAGAAAAACAAATAGATAAAAAAGCTAATTATTTTATTTATTTGTGGTTTATTTTAGGAATTATAATTATATACTTAATATGGCGAAGCAGACAGTTGTTCTTGTAAAAGAAGATAAAAACATTAGTAGACCTAATATACACTCTAAATCTAAAAGTTCTAAATTAAAATCTTCAAAGAACTATAAAAAAATCTATAAAGGTCAAGGTAGATAAAAGCATAGCTATCTGCAACACATTTTGCTTTTTTTGTTTTATATTTTAAACTTTTTTTGTTTATTTTTTGTATACTTATTTTGTTTTTTTAAAACTTATTTGAAAAAAGTACTTGGCAAAGTTCGAGGTTATTTTTGACAATATTGCAATATTTTAAAATTAGTTTTTAACATCAATGTTAATATCATATGTTTATATTTGATAAATGAAAAAACCAACAAGAAAATCATTAGTAGAAAAGTTAGATAAAATCTTTAGCCAATACATAAGGCGTAAAGATGCTATTAACGAAATAGCTACCTGTATTACTTGTGGTAAAAAGGATCATTATAAAAAGCTACAATGTGGGCATTTTCAATCCCGTTCACATTACTCAACAAGATGGGATGAACGCAATGTAGGAGTACAATGTTTTGGCTGCAATATATCACGTTCAGGTGAACAATATAAATTTAGTCAATATCTTGGTAATAACTTATCTGAAGAATTGCATATTAAGTCAAAAGAAATTATTAAATTCGCAGATATAGATTTAATAGAGTTAATACAATACTACACTGATAAAGTCAATAGTTTATAATTTGTTTCTTGTTTTTCTTTGTTTTAAGACCCTGTATTAATAGTGCAGGGTTTTTTAATATGTTAAAATTTTGTTAAAGTTTTGAATCATAGTTTTTTATTTAAAATACATTTATATATTTGCCCTATAATTAACAAACAAAAACAAATATTATGAAACAAACATTAAAAAATTTCGGATTAGCTCTTTTATTATGGGCAGGTTTATTTACAATTCAAATATTAATTAATAACTTTATTTAAGATGAAAGATTTATTAGATTACAACAGATTTAGAATGGAAGCTTTACAGGCACAAATATGCAAATTAGAACACCATATTTCAGTATTAGAAACTTATGTTTTTGAATTAGCAGATTTAGAATGTCCTGATGAATATAAAACAGTAGTTAAACAAGAACTATATAATTTAAAAAACAATTAAAATGAAATATAGAATAATAGAAAAAGCAAATGGTTTATTTATACCACAAGTTAAATTTGGTTTTGGTTGGGATTGGAATAGTCTTGACAAAAATTTATACAATTGGTGTATAGAAACAAATCATAGTAAATTTGAAACATTTACAGAAGCATTAGAAATAATTGAAAAATATAAAATACAAATAGAACAAGAAAAAATAATTAAATACTATAAAATAAATTAAAATGGAATTAACATTAAATCAAAAATTATCTTTAATTCAAAAAGAATTTAAAGCAAGTAAGTCAAAGTTTAACAGCTTTGGAAAATACAATTTTAGAAGTGCAGAAGATATATTAGAAGCACTTAAACCTTTTAATGAAAAGTACAAAGTATCTTTTATTATAACTGAATCTATTATTTTAAATAATAATTTTATAATTCCAATATTAGAATCTAAAGCTACAATTTTAGATAATAACGGAATTAATGAAATAACAGCAGTTTCAATAGTTGGTGTAGATTTAAACCAAAAAGGAATGCAAGTACCACAACAATTCGGTTCTGCTTCATCTTACGGTAAAAAATATGCGTTAGGTAATTTATTATTAATTGATGATACACAAGATCCTGATGCAACTAATAAGCACGATAAAGAACCTGTTGCTGATGAAAAAAAGTTTTTAAATAAAAATACACCTGAATTTAATAAAGCTATTGAATATTTAAAAAATGGTGGTAACTTTGAAGCAATACAAAGTAAATATAAAATGCAGGAAGCAGTTCGTGCAGAATTATTAAAGGTTAAATAATAATTTAAAATCAATAGATTATGAAACAAGAAACACTTGAAGAAGCTGCTGAAAGATATGTAGATAGTTTTGAATATTCTATTGCACACCCAAGAAGAGTAGCTATAAAATCATTTATTAATGGTGCTAAATGGCAACAACAAAGAATGTATAGTGAGGAAGAAGTATTAGAGTTAATTCAGTTTTTATCAGACAAAGAAGATTTTAAAGAAAATTCTTCAATATCTATTTTTATTGCTGAAGATTTTTTAAACCAATTTAAAAACAAATAAACCCGATTGCAAGGATAAGTGCTACAAATATTATGGAAAATTTAGAAAACAAAGAGCAAAGTTATTTACAAGAAATGATTAGACAACAAAAAGAATTAAATGACTCTTTAAGAGCGGGAGCTAACATTCTTCATTCACTTGTTCAAAAACTTAGTGGAGATTATCCGAATTTAATTTATGAGTATGACAATCAAGAAAAAAAACAAGCATTAACACACATAGATAAATTACGAATTAATAACTTAGATTATGAAGCTATTCAAAAAGATATCAAATATAGTTTAGACAATTTAGAACGTATAATTTAATAATGACAGAGCAGCAAATACAAACTAAGATAAAAAAGATGAGTTAAGTTTATGGCTAATTAAAACCTATCCAACAATAACAAAAAAGATTAGTTTCTTAATACACATAGATAAATAAATAAAACTGAATAGCTGACAGCAGTAAAACAAGGTAAGCAAATAAAAACAAATAATATGGGTGCATT
>JAUKPQ010016995.1:0-12322 GCA_032273045.1 Chloridella minuta
CGATAAATTGAAAGTTACACAATGGCGTGGACTTACCGAAGAATTTACTGATGTGAAGTACCAAGAAATGATTGACAACATTGCGGAGAACAACTGATGAAGGTATACATCAACGGTTACAAGAATCACTGGCTATCTCCATACACAATCTTGGAGAAGGTGTTGTTCTGGAAAGATTGGGAGAACATTGACTATGATACACCATGGGTTGAGAAATGGTCTAATCGTCTAGAGCCAGCATGTAAAGCACTTCAGTGGTTTCTCGACTTGGTTGATCCAAAGATCAATTATGTAAAGATTGACAAGTGGGACACATGGAGTATGGATCATACTTTGTCTTTGATTGTCCTACCGATGCTTAAGCAACTGAAGGCAACTAAACATGGTGCACCAAACGTAGATGATGAAGATGTACCAGATAACTTGAAGTCTACCAGTGCTCCAGCAAAAGAAAATGAGTATGATGTTGATGCTCACCACTTTGCACGTTGGGATTGGGTGATGGATGAAATGATTTGGGCACATGAACAAAAGAACAATGATGATTGGACTGAGCAATTTTACAACGGTGTAGCTGACTATGTCCATGTTGAAGTCGAAGAACCACATGCTAAGTACGGTAAGGTTTATCGTATGGAACATGGTCCAAACCATACACAAACTGTGGACTGGGATGGAATGGCAGCATACCAAAAGAGAATCGATAACGGTATGCGTTTATTCGGTAAATACTATCAAGGACTATGGGATTAATATGAGCCAACAAATTGCAGCATTACTAAAACCAAAGCCACGTGAGTCTGAAATTACAACCACAAGCACGAAGACTAAATTTGGATTCGTTCAGGTAGTTGACTTTCAGAACATCGGAGTAAAGGATGTTACCCTTCGAGCAAACGGCATCACACGAGATGTATTAAAAGTGAAAGTGAGTTTAGCATGAAAGAGTTAGTATTAAAATTTACAGACCCAGCATACACTATCAGAGTGACTAAATCTGAGATTGCTGGGTTAACGCATGTCATCTTCACACCGAAGATTGAAAGCAAAGAAGGCGATAAGCCAACACCACAAAATAAGTTTGAGATGTTCTTGGATCAAGAGAACGTCAATTTGTTAATGTCTTTATTAGGAGAATGAGTATGATTGCATCGAATAGCGGAATTGATTTTATTTCAGCAACTAAACTTGCAGGTGGAGACCCAGCTGAGCTGCTGGTATCCCCAGAGTTTAAAGAGTGGTTACTTGAGCATCTCTCTGAGAGCGAAGTGACTGTTACGTTCACTAAGAAAGACGGCAGCGATCGAGTGTTGCGTTGTACTCGCAATGTATCAGTTATCCCAACTGACCATCAACCTAAGAATGAGAAGCCAGTCGCTGTCAAGACTGATGCGATCGCAGCATATGACTTGGATATCAACGAGTGGCGTTCATTCAACTTGTCTGCAGTTAAGCGTATCGATTGGAATCTGGATGCCTAATTTCTCTCTAGCCAACAACCTTCTTATCAGCAAGAATGTTAAGTCAACGTTGTCTGCTGAGGAATGGAAACTGGACACACACAAACACTCCACATTCATGATGAGTAAGATTGCAGGATATCTGAACAAACGTCTTGAAAGTGGATTCAATAATGGTCTAACTCATAAAGACCTTCGTAGTATCATGATATCACTGATGTACGAGTTTCGTCTATATGGCGCAACCAAGAAAGAAACCGAAAAGGTTCTGGATAATGTATTGGGAAGAATTTACCCGAAAGGAGCTATACATGAAACTGAGTTCAAACACTAATAACGTAGCTATCTTGCTGTTCGTGTTACTTCTTATTGCAATTATTGTTCTCGGACCAATTGCAACAATTTGGTCTCTCAACACACTATTCCCAGTTCTTGCAATCCCATACACGTTCGATACTTGGGTGGCTACACTGTTGGTCGGTGCATTCGTTCGTGGAGAGCAAATTATTTCTCGCAAGAAATAACCCTACGGTTTGCAGGGTTTACTTTACATTTATTCAGAAATAGGGTATAATAACTCTATAGGAGAAAACACATGACAAACACTGCAAAACGTAAGGCATTCGTAGCTAAGGCTGAACAGGCTCGTATGGATAAAGAGCCGAAGTTAACAGAAGAAAATTATAGTCGTGATATCATTGTCGCACTCAACTACTACAACGGTGAGTATGACAATAAAACTAAAAAGTCATGGGCATTGGACCACTTAGCTGGTAGCCAACCCCAACTCGCAGACAAAATCGCAAAGGTTGATGACTACTATTTTAGTCAGTACGGTGTTCTGTGCCGTTTGATGACACGTGGTCAAATACTGTCTGAAGCGCACTTATCCAAGATGAAGGAATTGCTTGATGTCATCAAAGCTAACATACCGATGCCAGTGGTTGCTGCACCAGCAGCGAAGACAGCTGCGTTCGTCCAAGGCATTCAAGAAAGAATCATGGAGAAGTCCCGAGAATTTGCTGGGGAAGTTGAGGGCGATATCGATGATTTTGTACAAGCAGGATGTCCGAAAGATTTCAAAATCAAGACTCCAATTAAGTCAGCGTCTCCTCCAGTCCTCAAGTATCTATCGACTCATCTGTCGAAGACAAGACAGGAGCTTGAAGAAGCAATTGCTGGAGACGACGATCAGCTGGTAGAAGGATACTCAAACTTTAAGAAGGTAGAGTTAAAACGATTCCATGCATTTATCGAGTCGCTGATTCAAACCTGCCAACAACAAGTTGTAGTTGCCAAAGGTGCACGTAAGCCACGTGCTCGCAAAGCTAAACCAGCAGCTGTCGTTGCTGCAAAAGTTAAGTATATGCCAATGAATGATGAATTCAAAATCAAGTCAGAGGTGCCAGCTAAAATGGTTGACTCTGAAGAGATCTGGATCTTCAACGGTAAGACTCGCAAGCTGACTGTGTACAAGCCAGCTAACGGTGGTCTACTTGGTATTAAGGGTACGTCAATCACAAACTTTGACATTGCTGCTTCCATGACTAAGACGCTACGTAAACCTGAACTAGTTAAAGACTATGCTTCTATGACTAAGCGTCCATTGAACACAGCATTCAAAGTACTGACCACGAAACCTTCCGTACCGAATGGTCGCCTAAATGAAGAATGTATCATCTTGAAAGTATTTTAATGGAACAAAACAACCACACTGAAATTATGCTGATTGCACAGGAAGAATGTGCTGAAGTGACCCAAGCCATCTCCAAGGTATTTCGCTTTGGAATTGATGGTACCCATAACGGTGCAACTAATCGTGCAAGGCTGACTGAAGAAGTTGGAGACTTGAAATGTATGATTGACTTAATGTGCCAACAGGGTATAATTGATGAAGCAGAAATGAATGAAGCTGCCACAGCCAAGCTGAAGAAACTGAAGCGTTGGTCCACTATTTTTGGAATGCCAGAGAACTACTAATATGATTTTAATTGACTACAGCCAAGTTGCACTTGCCAACCTTCTTGCCTTTCAGAAAGATTTGAAAGCAGGGTCAGAGTCGGACGTGGAGAATTTGATTCGCCACACGACACTGTCAACAATTCAATTTTACAAGAAGAAGTACCACAAGGAGTATGGTGATGTAGTCATTTGCTGTGACGGTCGCCACTACTGGAGACGTGGCTACTTCGAGTACTACAAGGCATCACGTAAGAAGAATCGTGAAGCCAGCGATCTTAACTGGAATCAAATCTTTGACATCTTGTCTAAGATTCGTGACGAGATCAAAGTCAACTTCCCTTATAAGGTTGTACATCTTGACACAGCTGAAGCTGACGACATCATTGCTGTACTGACTGCGCAAGCACAAGAGTTCGGTAGCTATGAGAAAGTTATGATTGTCTCCAGCGACGGTGACTTCAAACAGTTGCATCCACTGGGTGACGTGAAACAGTTTAGCCCAATGCATAAGAAGCTAGTCGTTAGCAAGCATGATGAAGTCAAACGTCAACTGATCGAGCATATCGTTAAGGGTGACGCTGGTGATGGTATTCCCAACATCCTAAGCAAAGATGACCACTTCGTTCGTGAGGACGCTGGTCGTCAGGCTATGGTTAGCGCCAAGCGTCTGCAGGAATTCTTTGACAAGGGTATCGATGCATGTCGTAACGATGAAGAGAAACGCAACTGGCAACGTAACCAAACGCTGGTCGACTTCAACTTTATCCCAGAAGATCTACGCCAAGAGATCCTGAATGATTACCTAAATAATAAACCGACTGCTGATAAGATGACTATCATGACATACTTGATGAACCATCGTTGCAGGTTACTACTTGAATCATTGGAGGATTTTTAATGGCTACAAAATTGATGTTTGAGATTTTAGAAGATGTAAACAGCGACGTGTCTACATTGACTGGTAAGTACGCCAATCAAGGTGCACTTAGACTATTGTTTGGTCATGCGTTCAATCCAGAGAAGAAGTTTCTTCTTCCTGAATCTGACCCACCATATAAAGCAGACATACATCCAATCGGCATGGCGCCAACAACACTATTGCATGAAGTTAAACGTCTCTACGTATTCACACGTGTAGACTTGACTAAGTTGAAACGTGAGAGTTTGTTCATTGACTTACTTGAGTCGATTGATAAGAACGACGCAAAGATTCTGTTGGCAGTTAAGAACCAAGAACTAACAAAAATGTTCCCGAAGATAACCGAGAAGGTTGTCGCAGACGCAGGATACCTATGAACTATCTAAACATCACTAACATCGCAGACGGTGAGACTATCACTACTGAAGTCAGAAACGTAGTTCTGAATCGTTCGGTAGTGGTGCTCCATCGTGCCTTTGATACTTCCAAGATGTACCAAATTACGATGAATTATGATGAGGAAACGAAGAACTACGTATCTGAAGAGTACACGGTTGACGCTGAATCCGTGTACAAAATAGTCACCCCAGAAAGGCTTGTAAGGGTCGCTAGGACGGGCAAGGGCTACTGGGGCGAAACTGGGTGCGTAGACGGCACTTGCTAGGCTCCAAAGGGCTGTAAACCCTCCAAATACCGTTGTTTTTCCGCAACTAATAACCCTGCCGATCGCAGGGTTTTTGTACATGGTGCTTTACTTTTATTCAGACTTCCTGTATAATAACTCTAAGTTAGTCGAAAAGGAAATGAAAAAATGAATGAATACTCTACGTTCTCCGCTGGTGTTACTGATGCCTTGTCTGATGATGGCTGGTTTGAGTCTCACCTGACTATTGATTATCTGGTGAACCACCTTCGTGTGATGATCGGTGCGTCTGATGCTTATATCGCTGGTTACCTCTCGGTGGTGTTTGCTGAATAACCTTACCAAAAGTAGGGTTTGTGATAAAGTTCTTTACAAATAATCAGACTTCCTGTATAATAACTACAGTTAGTCGAAAAGGAGATTGAAAATGGAAAAGTTGCCTCGTAATGTGTTATCCGTAACTATCGTCAATGGTGTCAAAACCACTGTGTACAAGCCACGCAAGGCTCCAAAGCCAAAAATGCGTTCGCAGTCGTCACGTGGTTTCGTGCAGGGTTCAGGTGGCATCGCCACTGGTTTCCCTACCGCAGTAAAATTTGCTGCAAATGCTTGACATTTATTTGACAATCAGGCATAATAACGGTGTTGGGTTTGAAGAAAGGATTAGTAATGACTAAATTTGTTTCTGGTGGTAACGTCAATGGTACTTGCTTGCAGGGCTATGTGAAGACCACTTATTCTGATCTGGTTGCTATTTTCGGTGAACCACAACGTGGTGGCGACAAAGTTACCGTTGAGTGGGTTATTACTTTCGGTCGTGGTAAAGACAAAATCGTTGCTACCATATATGACTGGAAAGAGTACGAAACTCCAATGGGTGAGTACAACTGGCATGTTGGTGGTCACAACTTCATGGCTTCTGTCTTAGTTGACAAGGTTGTTGAAGAGTACCAAAGCATGGTTTGTGAAGAGCTTTCTGCGGAGTAATAAGTATGAATGATTGGGATCGTGACAATTTGGAGTTTCTGTTATCAGCCAACGAGGAAGTCCTTAACGACTGGTACAAACAACTTACTCCCGATGACTTATTGTATGCGTTCGAACTATTAGCGACACACCGTAATGAGTTGCAAGAACGTGTAGAAGAGTTGGAGTTGATGGAGAAAGAGGAAGAAGGTTTCCCCGAAGCTGTCAGCGTCCTAGAGAAGTATGTTACTGGAGAAAGAAAATGAAGAAAGTTGTAGCAGGTTTAGTAGTAGCTTTATGCGCCAGCACAGCAATGGCTGATGGTGGTTATCGTGGGCATCATGGTTTTCATGGCCATGGTGGTGGCGGTAATGTCATGATTCCCATGGTTATTGGTGGTATCGTTGGCTACGGATTGAGCCAGTCGCAACGTCCTCAAGTTGTTGTCCAGCAACAGCCTGTGTATGTGCAACCTCAGCCATACTATTCTCTGCCTCCACAACAAGTTTGTGAGTTGCGTAGCGAAGTGGTGAATGGTCAAATTATACAA
Organism: Chloridella minuta; assembly: GCA_032273045.1. Classification (NCBI taxonomy): domain Eukaryota; class Xanthophyceae; order Mischococcales; family Pleurochloridaceae; genus Chloridella; species Chloridella minuta. The sequence goes on from JAUKPQ010016995.1 coordinate 6,501, forward strand.
GGCAACTTCTGCTACTACCGTTAAGATTTAATTTTTATTATGGAGTTTTGACATGGGCAATTTTATTGTGGGTATAATCGTTGGCATTGCTGCAACAACTATCGGATTCGAGGGAATTGCTCGTGTGCTGGATCATGGCGTGAAACAAACACAAGAGATAGTTCGTCAGGCAGATAAAAATTAAATTGTTATATCTTTATTATAGGAGAAGTGAAATGAAACGTAGTCTGATATCATTGGCAGTTGTTGCCGTTTTCGCAACTGGGTGTTCCTCTTTTGCAAATAAAGCACCTGAGCCAGTAGTTAAAGTCGAGAATAAATTGGAACAGAAACCAGAAATTAAGAAAGCCGAAGCCGAGTTTCTTGAGTCAGCTGGGTCATTACAACTGCAATTTTCTGAAGAAGGTGAGTGGCTTGTAATCAAAACAGTTGGTACTGCACCAATCAACTTCAACCATGCTCAGGGACGTGATGAAGCATTCATGCTTGCAACTATGCGTGCTAAACGCAATCTGATTGAGTTCTTGAATAACGACGTGAAGTCTGGTAAGGCATCTGAGAACATCAGTAAGTCTGCTCTGCAAGATTTCGTGAACACGAAGAACAATGAGTCCCTGAAGAAAAACAAAGAGACAAAGACTAACGATATTTTCGGTAGTGACTCTGAAGTTGATGGTGGACAATTCAGTGAAGAAGAACGTAAACGTGCAAGTCGCATTTCGCAGTCTGTCACTGAGAAACTTACTGATAATGCACAGGGTATCATAAAGGGTGCGTATATCTCTAAACGTGAAGTTGATCGTGAATCAAACATGGTCTCAGTACAGGTTACTGTTTCTAAGAAAAGTATTAATGCTGCTACCAATGTTCGTTTGATGATGAATGGTATATAATGAAAAAGACTCTACTTGCACTTTTACTCACTTCATCGTTTGTATGTGCTGAGGAAGTTACTGTAACTGGTTATGGTAACAACTACAACGCAGCATTGGAAAATGCTAAAGTGTTGGCACTGGAGAAAGGTGCAAGTACCTACATTATTGGAGAGAAACGAGCAACTGATGGTAGAGTAACTGAATCCATCGAGCAGTATAACGGTGGTGTGATTAAATCTTTCAAAGTTATCTCGCACCGAAATGATCCGCTGGGTTATGAAGTAGAGATAGTTGCGGATGTCGCACCAAAGGATAATCGTGTCATTCGAAACAATACTGACTTCAGTGCGGACTTCAAAGAGTTTAGTGAACGTGAAAGAGTAGTTAACAAATTAGACAATGTTAGTAATGCGATAAGCGCTACAGTTGTGAATCCAAAATATAGTGTTGGACGATACTCAACTGTAGCAACTGGTCGTGTAGTTCTGACATTCCAACCCAAGTGGGTATCGGATATGCGAGAGTTCACGAAGGTTGTTAATCAGAAGGGTTTGACATCAAACAATGTTCATAAGACCTTGCATGGCAAGGGTGTTGCTGTTTTGATGCAGGCTAACCCTATTGCGGCAGCTGGTGTATTTGCTCTTGGACAACCAAGCGAACCACCAATGAGTAATGATATGATGGTCTGCTTTGATGGATCTGACTGTTACAGCGTGGGTGTTAATTTTGAGAACATGCCTAGAGTGCCTAAATTAGTTCTGGCGAGTGTTGTCAATGGTAATGAATACGTATTGTATGAGCAAGAACTTGATATGAAGATGTATGAATTGATGCAGGCTGGTGAAGGTAAGTCTCATAGTATTTTTAGTGCGTATAAGACTAACTATAATCAACCAACACTGATTGTGTACCCAAATCGCCAGCATGTTGTTGATGTAAGTTTTGCAATAGATAACACTCTTGCGAAGCAGATGGATAGTATAAAGGTATTTCTGAGATGAAACAAAAATGGATTGAAGCATTCATGGACACAGCTGAGCGATTCGCTGAGTTGAGTTCTGCTGTTAGGCTAAAGGTTGGTGCAGCTGTCGTCAAAGACAATCGTATCATCTCTATTGGCTATAACGGCATGCCTGCAGGTTGGGATAATACCTGCGAGTACGTTTTTAAACATCCACAGACTAAGGTCGAAGAGTTGGTTACAAAGAACGAAGTGATCCATGCAGAGGCTAACGCTATTCTGAAACTTGCCAGAGATGGCGAGAGCGGTTCAGGTGCTGACGTGTTTGTGACACATGCTCCATGTATTGACTGCGCAAAGTTGATATATGGTGCAGGTATCAAGAATCTTTATTATAGGAATTCTTACAGAGACACTGCAGGACTTGACTTTCTTGAAAAATGCGGTATAATAGGAATGAAGGTATGACGTGAAACCTACGATTGCAATTTATGTGCAACATCCTTATGCATCATCGCAGTGTGCGAATGGTGTTATGAGGGCACTTGATAGTGACTTTAGGTTTAAGATTTTTACGAAGCATGAGCAGATAGACGGATTCTTTGATGACGTTGATATGCTTTGTTTCCCTGGAGGTATGGGCGATGCCGCAAAGTTTGATTCGATACATCCCTCAACATTGAGTGCTGTAAGAAAACAAACAGAGTTAGGTATGCCTTACCTTGGTATTTGTATGGGTGCTTATTGGGCTGGTCAACATTACTTTAACATAATTGGTGACACGCAAGCTGAGCAGTACATAACAAGACCGAACACTGATACACGAAGACCACATGCTAAGGCGATGAAGGTCAACTGGCAGGGTGAAGACATGAAGATGTTCTTCTATGATGGGTGTGCTTTGTTTGGTGGCGCATATGAGACAGTTGCCACATATGCGAACGGTGATGCCATGGCAATCAGGAAAGGTCGTATTGGGTTGATAGGTTGTCACCCAGAGGCAGAGAAAGATTGGTATGACTTGTATAGTTGGATGAAGAAAGATTGGCGAGGTGATCAACACCAGTTGCTGCTCGACTTCACCAAGTCGTTGTTGTGAAAATAATTTTGAAAAACATCAAAGTTGTTGCATAACTTGACTAAATAAACAATACGTAGTAGAATAAGTCTACTGCGAAGAAAAGGAAAAAAGAGATTTCAAATGTTTAGCATATCGCCATTATCGTTGTTTAGATCCCAGCATGACTGCAAAGCCAGTTATGAGAGCGGACGCACAACAGTAGCTGGCTCATGGAATCTACCGATTACCAATGGGGTTTGCAAGATGTAACTAGACTTAGGTCTTCATCTACCAAACCCCAGCGACGAAAGTCTCTGGGGTTTTTTGTTTTGGGATAACCTACTAAACTGTAGGGGCTTTTAATAAGTGCTTGACATTTATTCAAAGTTGAGGTATACTTCTATCTTAGCTTGTTGATGTGGTCTTTACCACTCAACTCTGTTCTTTTAAAATTCGGTACAATTGTTCCCTGATAGTGTAGCGGTAACACAGCTGACTTTGACTCAGCTATCGCAGGTTCGAATCCTGCTCGGGGTGCCAAACAAAAATGCATTAGGTTCACCACCCAGTAGGCGATCTAGTTTGTCCACAGCTGACGGAGCTGTAACTGCTAGGCAGCACGAAACCTTGAGATAATATCAGGAGGACGCTGGATAAAGTGGAACTGTAATGTGGTTGACAGACAAGTCCGTGGACGGCACGGTAGGGCAGGTTCAAAACTGTTATTTCTGTCAAACATCCTAATGTGTTTTTGTTTGGTTTATACTCGGTTCGTCTATCGGTTAGGACATCAGGTTTTCAACCTGAGAAGAGGGGTTCAACTCCCCTACCGAGTACCAAGATTTTATGGGGGTGAAACTTTAAGGTGAAGTAACTGGCTTTTAACCAGTAAAACACGGATCGTTACCGTGCACCCCTACCAATCAATGGTGTCCTTAGTGTAGAGGTTCGCACCCGACTCTGTGAAAGTCGTAGTATGGGATCGTTCCCCATAGGATACCCCAATGTTTATATCTCAGTAGTGTAACGGCAGCACGATAGTCTCCAAAACTATTAGTCGGGGTTCAAATCCCTGCTGGGATGCCAAATATTTTGCCTCTTAAGCTAATCTGGTGAAAGCGTAGGACTGAAAATCCTGAGAGTCTGGTTCGAAACCAGAAGGAGGCACCAAAGAAAGAATGCGGCGATCGTATAATGGACAATACAGTAGGCTTCTACCCTACGAATGAGGGTTCGATTCCTTCTTGCCGCACCAAAGTTTTATGTCTGGGTACCAGAGTACGGTTCAATGGCACTGATTGCAAACCAGTTGATTCGTGGGTTCAAATCCCACCCCAGATTCCAAATTATGCGAGAGTGGTGGAATGGTATACGCATCAGACTTAAAATCTGACACCGAAAGGTTTGCGGGTTCGAGTCCCGCCTCTCGCACCAAAGTTTAATGGAGACGAAGCATCAATGGTGATGCAGTGGACTGTAAATCCGCCACCTTCGGGTACGACTGGTTCGATCCCAGTAGTCTCCACCAATTATACCTTTGTAGCTCAGTGGTAGAGCATCGTCTTGATAAGGCGAGGGTCAGTGGATCGTTCCCACTCGAAGGTACCAGAATTTTGCAATAGCAATGTTGCAATGATAAGTAGATATGTATGCGGGAATAGCTCAGTTGGTAGAGCGATACCTTGCCAAGGTATAGGTCGGGAGTTCGAGCCTCCTTTCCCGCTCCATACATTTCAAACAAAAATATATTCCGCAGTAGCTCAGTCGGTAGAGTAGATGACTGTTAATCATTTGGTCGGTGGTTCGAGCCCACCCTGTGGAGCCATATTTGGGGGATTAGCTCAGTTGGGAGAGCGGTTGCTTTGCAAGCAATAGGTCGCAGGTTCGATCCCTGTATCCTCCACCATGCCCTTATAGCTCAGTTGGTAGAGCACCTGATTTGTAATCAGGTTGTCCCGTGTTCGATTCATGGTGGGGGCACCAAGGTTTTGTTAGTTTATTAAAACTAACCGTTAGTGTAGAAGGTAGATGAGAGAAGACACAACGTTATCGCTTCATGCGATTACGAAAAACTACTCCAAATAGTCTTGAAAACTATTCGTGTCATTGTGTTCCGGTCTAAAAGATTTGTTAATTGATTACCGGAAATATAGTGACCTCTGTGGATTGCATATTGAGCATTGTTATTTGCACATTGTCCAGTCTTTTACTTGACTTTTTACATTAACGACATTATAATTGTATTTTAAGGAAACAACATGGCACGAGTAACATCACAAGCGGCAGTAGAAGCAATTGGCAATAGATACAATCTAGTATTAGTAGCAAGTCAACGTGCGAGAGAACTGAAGAATGGTTCAATGCCGCGAACTAGCGATGTTGGTTCCAGTCACAATGTGACAGCACTAAGAGAAATTGAAGAAGGCAAATACACATTTCAGGACTACCTGAATAAACTACACACAAAGAAAAAAGGACAACGAGATGAATTTGACATTACGTAAGGCAAACGCTGTACAGACAGCAATCAATGAAGCTATCAAAGGCATTGAAATCAAAACAATCACTGAACTAAATGAGTTTCAGGATGTTGAGACAGAATTACAAAAGGCAAACACTACTTTGTTTGCCAACGATGCAAGACGTCAACGCTTGTTGTTGGCCTTGTATAACATCCGCGGTCTAGTTGGACAGGCAAACGCCACGTCGGGTGTTGACACTAAGTTAGCCACAGCGGCTTTTCTGGACAAGCGTCTAGCACAGTTAGCTGAACTAGCAGGTGCAGAAGTGATTACTGACCTTGCAGTGATCAAAGGTAAGTTGGAAAAGATTAAGAACGACAAGAGCGAAACTGCTCGCAGTCGTATCTACGGTTACACTGATACAGTTTCGACTAGTGTTGTCAGTGCCGATCAATTGACAT
>JAUKPQ010017006.1:0-10967 GCA_032273045.1 Chloridella minuta
CTTTTCAAGTGCCGAGTTATTTTTTTTACTCGACATTTACTTGATTAAAACTTGTGTTAGCTGGAGATTCCACGGTAGCATCTACTTTAGAATACAAGTCTAAGAATCCCGTTTTAGTTTCTTCATCAAAACGATTAACACATAATGTAATGGCTTTCATCTTATCACCAAAGATTTTATAAGCCTGTGCGATGTGTACCAAACGGCGAGTGGAGATAATCTCATCTACTGCGCCTTGGCCAAATGATTGCCGAACTACATCAGCCCATTGTACCAGATTCTCAACAAATGCTTGGTCATCAATTAACGGAGAAAGGATTTTCTTTTCTGTTTTAACATCAGGATAATCCTGTTCAACAGTAATAGGAAACCGCTCTAGGAACGCATCATCTAAAATTTGTGATAGATACTTACCCTCATCACTACCACGACCTTTGGTGTTTGCTGTACATACAACATTGAAGCCTTTAGCTGGATATACCATTTCACCAGTTTTCTTATTGTAGTAAGGTTTACCTTCTAAGATGCCTTGTAAGCATAATAGTTTATTTGAACCACGGTCAACTTCATCAATCAACAATACTGTACCACGCTTCATAGCGGTAATTACGGGGCCGTCATGGTAAACTGTATTACCATTAATCAAAGCAAAACCACCAAGTAAATCGGATTCATCAGTTTCAATACTGATATTAACACGGACACATTCACGGTCTAATTCAGCACAAACTTGCTCGACCATCAATGTTTTGCCGTTACCAGATAAACCAGTAATAAAGACAGGGTAGAACATTTTTGTTTTTAGAATATTACGCAAATCTTTGAAAAAGCCAAAAGGAACATAATCAGGATATCGAGCAGGAACAGAAGGTTCATTATCATCAACCATTTTAGGTTGACGTAATTGCACAACATTTTGATATGCTACTTCCATTTCAGGTTCTTCCTGTTTAATTGATTCTTTTTTTGTAATCGTTTTACCAGATGATGGCACTTTGTAATATCCTCGACCATGGCGAAATTCGGATTTGGTTACTAACCAATAAGGATAAGGTGCGCCAGATTCACTTACCACTTCTGCAATACCGTCTCTAGTTACAACGGCATTGTTACCAAACATTCTCTCACAAGCTTCAACGAAAGACAGAGCATTTTTATTCATAATATAAGTTCCTAATCAAGTAAAATACTAGTATAACACAACCACGGAAGGTGTCAAGCTACTGTTGTTTATTGGCAACATTATCATTGATACATTTCCTTCATTTTTTGGTAGTTATTTTGGTCATTTTCAAAACCTGTTAATGTAGCCCATTTGCGGACAACAGTATCTAGGTAATTCCAAGGTTGATTTCCTTGTTCATCTTTTGGTAAATCGAGCCAAATATACATATTTTCATTACTCATGCTTTTTTCCTTCAGTTTTATCAAAAATTTGCTGTGAAATTGATGTTGCCAACTCATCCGCCAGCTTCGGATTGAATTCTACTAAAAAATACGCAACATCATCAATAGGTAAGTGCTTCAAATTGAATATTACCGAGTAAATTCCTCGATAAATCTCTGTTTTTTCGTGTTCCATTAGCATTTTTATCTCCTCATGCTCGAAATTTCTTTTGCTTCGTTGTCGGTAAACACAGGAACTGCGTTGGACTTGTGCATTGTTGCAACTCCCTTCATTTTTGCGCCTGTGTAAGTGTTTCCGTCTACTGATTTTGTGCAAGGAATGAAACCTGTGTCCAAGGACGCATATTTTGGCGTTTCTCGGCCAGGTGGGATCCTAGGTGAAGGAAAAGGCTTAGAAATATTCTTAGGAACGGCAATTATCCGTTTTCCTGATATTTTATTGAGTGATTTGACCCAATCATCTTTTTGCTCTTGCTGAGCTTTAGATAATTTCTTCGGTTTGGATTTTGGAATATAACCATATATCATCATAACAGACTCCTTTCAACTAAGAAATCCATTATACGATACTACAGGCTATAAGTCAATAGGTCTGTTGTATCAAAACAACTTATTACCTGTTTTCTTGCGTTTTGGTATTTTCGTCTATGGTTTTGAGAAAATCATCGTAGTTTTGATTTTTCAATTTTTTGATTTCTGCGTGCTCATTCCGATGCTTGCGCTGAGGCATATACTTGTAATCATCGTTATAATCTTGGTTCTTACGGAACTTCCCTACAAATTTAGTCACTAACTTTCTCCTATTCTAGCGTTTCGTACTTGATGCCTCTAAATTTTACTTCTGGTAAATTATTTAATCCTGCATCCGATATGTAAGTGATATCGGCATTAGGATAACATATTTTTGTGAGCTTGAATAATTGATTGATTGTACCATCAGAATCATTGAATGTAAATATTTCATCAACACATCTTATACTTGAAAGAATTTCTCGGCGAGTATTATATGATTGTACAAAGCCACCTTGTGACCAATTCATCCACCAATCAGAATGTATACCGACAACTAACCAATCACCCCTTCTTCTACATTTTTTGAGAAAGTTGAGTTCTTCTAAAGAAAGTGGATCAAAAGACCCACTAGTGATTATTATTCTGTCTCTTTCAATCATTACGGTAATAGATTAGGAAAAGCCTCTTTTATAAATTTATAATTTAAACCTTTTACACCTAAATCTTTTTGAAAGATTCCTATGATAACTTCAGCTTCACGGGGTTCTAGAGATTCAAGTATCTGTAGTAACAACTCATTCCTTTTTTGAGGTGTTAGCTTTTCAGCCATTTGGTCACCTTTTCTAAACATATACATCTTACGAATTTGATTTGATAACTGTGCTGATGTAATACCCGGCAATACATCAGTAGGAATTTTATAATTATTAGGCATTTCTGTTATCAACCATTCATAGTTTGGATGATAAGCCAACTCAAATACTTCCACTAATGTCTTACTTAAATTTCTTTCAATAACAGACATTCTATCTTTTTTATTATCAGCCAATTCAAATTCGTCTAAGACTTCAAATATATTTTTCATCAAAATTCCTCAATTACATCCATCAAATTCTTTAGTTTATGTTCCATAAAATAGTTCAATAACTTTTGGCGAGATGCCGGTTTTGTATCATTATAGGTATTTATAATTTTTTCTTTAATGTCAGCTGGGATTTTTGTAAGGTCAATTAGTGTAGAATTTCTAGCAAAGTTGGTCTTATCAGTATCATTATATTCCTCCACATTTTCCCATAGGTACTTGTCTATTATTGTCTTGGTTATTGGCTTCTGCCTCAAGTCACGGACAAAACAATCCGATGGTGAAAACATATTAGGTATGCCATCGCCTTTATCGCCACGAATAATCTTCTCCTTGAGTTCTAGGATTGGATTGTCAGACTTTATATATTTCTTTTGTGATGGATTGTATTGCTTGACATTAGGACCGTATTGTTGTAACTGTAGGAAGTCTCCGTCACTTGATAGAATCAAAATCTTCTGGTCACGAGCATAGATTGGAACTAATGTACCAATAATATCATCAGCTTCAGCACCATCAACATCAATTACTTTATATGGGAATGTTTCTCTGAGCTCTTGCTTAAATTTAGCAAGCATATCAAAAATCATATGCCAATCCAAATCAGATTTTTCTCTGGTCTTTTTACGGCCAGCTTTATAGAATGGGAAAAATTCTTTACGCCAATATCTTCGGTTATCACAACACAATACAACTTCACCATATTCATTCTTAAAATTCTTAACATGGATACGAATGATGTTCAATACCATATGCCGAATTAACGGTTCTTCTAATTTGGTATTTTTCTGTGCTGAGATTTGTGCCATAAGGCCGGCAAGTAATACTTGGTTCAAGTCAATGAGTATCATAACAAACTTTCAATAGTTTCAAAACTATATTATATCATACTTCTATCAGTTTGTCAAATATAGCATCAACAAATTTTTGGGAAGTGGTAGTCTTTCTGGCAATAATACCATACCAATCACCTTTTATCAAGTTGGAGATATATTCCAATGGTTCCATAAGTATGGCTTCAAATCTATCTGGTTCGATAAGTTTGCCATCCAAATCTTCTCTAAACAAGATGATATCAAAGTTATCTCCTAATTCCGAACCACCTATTTTTGTACCACCATACTTATAACAATTTGCCATTACCTCAAGTGAATCTTTTTTATCTCCTGATATGAAAGTAATGGTATCATAGGGCTCTTTACTTATACTCCGTAAGAATTCTAGCATTGTATCCTTTAATGTGGTCTTTCCTAACTCTAACCATTATCCATGAGTTATAGTAGTTGTCGGTCTCTAGGACATTATTCCTAAATTGTTCCTTAGCTTCGAGATATCCACATTCACCTTTGGTAAGGCAAAGATATAATATCTCTCGTTTAAAGTTTTCATGACCTAATTGTAACACATCTTTGGTCAGATTGTCACTACTCCCATAGTAAGTTTGCCAATTGCTTGAAGCTTTGTACTTCTTTTTCTTACCTTTGACTTGCTTGGTTTTGGCAGAGTAAAAGAATTTCTTGCCTATGTATTTTCTACCATTCGTCAGATTAGTTATCTGATACACGAACCCGTAATTATTACCAACCAAATCTTCGGTAAAATCTTTGCCATTATATGTCCAATTTAGTCCCATTCCTCATCTTCCAGTTCATCGTCATCCTCTATATAGTCCTCGGATAATTCTTCTATGGTTTCACCACAGAAGGGGCAATGTTCTGGTAATTCTTGTGAGACCATTTCTTCCATAAAATGTATAGTGTAAGTTGATTCACAACTCAGACAATCTCCTGATAAAGTTTTCTCCGTCATCTTCTTCCTTTTTTAAGCCCAAACTTCGTCCCAATTTCCTGATAGAGCACCTTTGGCATAATCTGTTGCACGATTCTCAAAGAAATTAGTATGTGTTGGTGCATTAATCATTTCCTCAACCCATGGTAAAGGATTCTTTTTCACTTTGAATACACCTTTGAGTCCAAGAGAAATCAGTCGGCGGTCACAAATATAACGAATGTACTTCTTTACATCATCGGCTGTTAAATCTTCCATGGCACCCATTTGAAATGCCAAGTCAATAAACTTATCTTCAAGTTCAACCATTTTTTCAGCTATAGTATATATACTAGACTTTAACTCATCGTTCCAAATTTCACGATTTTCTTCAATGTAGGTCCTAAACAATCTAATCATGGATTCACAATGTTGAGTTTCATCAACGATTGACCATGTTACAATTTGACCCATACCTTTCATTTTACCGTGGCGTGGGAAATTTAGTAACATAATGAATGAGGAGAATAATTGCATACCTTCAGTAAAGGCAGAGAATACAGCAATATGTGTTGCTGTGCTTTCTTTAGTAGAATTTTTACTAGCAACACCCAAAACATAGTCATGTTTCTCAGCCATCTCCTTATATTCCATGAATTCATTGTATGTTGTTTCAGGTAAACCCAATGTTTCAATTAAATGTGAGTATGCGGCCACATGAAGTGCTTCACGAGCGGCAAAACCCATCAACATCATTCGTACTTCTGGTTGTGGAAAATATGGAAGATAGTTATGTACATATCCACCAGCCACATCAATATCACCTTGTGTAAAGAAACGGAAGATGTGCGTCAAGAATTGTTTTTCTTCAGTAGATAGTTTTTTCTTCCAATCTTTTACATCTTCAATCATTGGTACTTCTGTATGTAACCAATGTGATTGTTCATGTTTTAACCAAGCATCATAAGCCCAAGGATAATTGAAAGGCTTGAAGTATGTTCTTTCGTCTGTAATATTTAATTCTAATTTTTTAATCATGTTATCCTTCGCAAGCAATGCAGTCGTTACCTTGAGCAATCTGTGTCATATCTAGCTCTTTGATAACTTGTCGTTCTATCTTCTTAGAAACTTTATCGGCCTTACCAATCTTTTCAGAACGGCAATAGTATAAAGTTTTAAGTCCCTTTTTCCATGCTGTGAAATGTATGGCATGGACATATTTAATATTAGCATCAGGTCTAAAGAATAGATTTAATGATTGTGCTTGGTCTATGTATTGTTGTCTATCGGAAGCCAACTCAACCACCCATCTTTGGTCAATCTCCATCGATGTTTTAAACACAGCCTTATCATTCTCAGACATCCAATCTAAATGTTGAACCGAACCATCATTGGCGATAATGGATGACCAAACATCATTATACCAGTCGGCTGATTTATCATTTGAGAGTTTGATTATCAATTCATCTAACCATCGGTTCTTATTTAAAAATGCCCCCGATAAAGTGTCCTGCCTATAAGCATTAGCACGGTAAGGCTCAATACTAGGGCTAGTATTTCCCATGATGATAGACGAAGAAGCATTTGGAGCAATAGCCATAAGATGACTAAACCGCTTACCAGTCCCGATAGCATCAGGAGCTTCACCTCGTTCCCCACCCAAAATTTGATTAGCTTCATCCAATCCCTTTCTTATTGATTTAAATATACGATTATTTGTTACCTTGGCCATAACACCTTCAAAAGCAATACCGTTACGTTGAAGATAAGCATGGAACCCAAGAGCACCAATGCCAATAGAGCGTTCTCTCTCGGCACTATATCTAGCACGAGCAATAGTGTCTGGTGCATTAGCAATAAAATAACTAAGAACATTATCAAGCATTTCGGCAACGTCTTTTAGGAATAATGGTTCATCTTTCCATTCATCATACGTTTCCAAGTTTAAACTTGATAAACAACATACAGCAGTTCTTTGTTCGTTTGTTGGTAAAATAATTTCAGAACAAAGATTTGATTGATGTACTTTCAATCCTTTATCTTTCAACCATTGTGGCAATTCACGATTACTTGTATCAATGAAATGTAGATATGGTTCACCAGTCATCATACGGAGTTCTAATATCATCTGCCATAAATGTTTTGCTGATACAGTCTCTCTAATTTCACCAGAATGTGGATCTTTTAAAACCCAATCATCATTGGCTTCAGGATCCAACATACAATTTTCAATGATGGTCATAAAGTCATCTGTGATATTGATACCGTGGTGAAGATTTTGGCAACGCTGATTTGGATCGCCTGTTGGCTTTCTCATTTCGAGGAAAGGTATTATATCAGGATGACTAATATCGAGATATGCAGCATAAGAACCACGGCGAGTACGACCTTGTCGATAGGCTAAAGAACTAGCATCATACATTTTAAGATGTGGCATAACTCCAGTAGACTTATCATCCGCTGAGCGAATACCAAAACCGATGCCGACACCGCCTCCCAACATGGAGAGCCAATTTGTTTCAGATAAGTTTTCAACTAGACCTTCCGCAGTATCTTCAATATAATTAAGGAAACATGATATAGGCATACCACGTTTAGAGCGACCAAAAGAAAGAATGGGAGTGCTATAAGATAGCCAATGCTTACTAGAATATTCATACAACCTCTGAGCGTGTTCGGTGTTTGAACCGAATGATTTTGAAACGAAAGCAAACCGATGTTGTGGACTTTCCTCATCATCTTTCATGTAGCTTTCTCTAAGTCTTTTAATACCAAGTTCATCGAATAAAGAATCTCTTTGTAAATCTATGTTAATGCCTAGGTAATCCATGTAGTCGCCTTCTTATTGTTATTGTGTAATAAATTCTTTAATCATTGGAAATATCGGTTCAATTTCTTCAGCACAAGCCAAAGCAATATCTTGATGTTCCTTTTGTGTCCCGTTTGCGCTTCGTAGTTGTATATAGTGTACCCATGACCGCAATGTACCATTCATATACAACCTAGAAACTGTTACTCCTTCTGGCAATACTGCTCGAGCCTGTTCCTTTGCGATGCCGTTATTAATAGCCCATTGATATGTCTTTGTGGCTTCTAATATAACATCTTTTTGAAATTTAAGCCAAACTTCATTTAATTGTTCGTCATTATTTTTAATACTATTTTGTCTGTTCTTCACATCTTGCAATCTTGCTTCTTTATACTCAAACCCTAAATCAGCTACTGCATATCTTTGACTAAACTCTTGAAAACTAAAACTACGGTGTCTTAAAATCTGTCTGGCAATATCCCTTGTTGTTTCAATCTCTAAGCACACATTGACCATTTCTAAAGGAGACCAATGTTGATGTTTAATTAAATATCTAACTAACTTTTCAGCATTATCATTGTTATTTTGATTAGCTGGGTTTGATACTCTTGCTACATAAGCTATTTGCTCTAATAAATTTCTATTCTCTACATCTTTTGTATACGATACCAATTTCACATTCATATTATACTTTCTTCCAGTTTACAAACTCCATTTTCGCTCTTAAATTCACGAAGGTATTTTTACTTATAATGTCTTGGATTTCGTCAGGTGAGAACCCATCCAGCACCATTTCATTAATGTCTTTAGAATCAATAAACTCTGGCCAAATCACTACATTGAAGTGATTATCAATAGCCAAATTTATTTTTTCTACTATCTGTTTATTTCTAGGTTCATTGTCAAATACTAAAGTAACTTTGGATTTATCGAATAATTTGGTAATAGATTCTAAGTTAGCGTCAGCCGTGGCCACAGCATTCTCTAGGAACATCGAGTCAATAGGACCTTCCACTACATATATCATTTCATCCTGGTCGATCCTATCGAGTCCAAACACCTTATCAAAGTCATCATCAAGCTTGATTGTGATATACCTTAGTTCAGACTTACCTAATGCTCTACCTTGAATAGCGATGAGATTCTTTTTGCTATCATAGAACGGTATAACCAAGCGTGTGTCATCCTTATGCAGGCTCTCTTTTGCAATCCCCAAGGTTTCAACAAAACATTTGAAGTCTGGCGCAAAGTATAGTTGCGATTCAAATGCCAACGGGATTTTCCTACTCTTGATATATCTTTTTGCAAAATGTTCTTCTGGTAACGATTCAATAGATTCCAATCGTATTCTTTCTTTAAAGACTGGCTTTTCCTTTGCTTCTGAAAAGTCTGGCTTGGTGTAATTACCACGTTCAGTTCCATTCTTATATCTCTCTAATTGATATTCTTTTAGTAATGATTCATCCACTTGTTTTAGGAAATTATAAAATGTGGTAGACACACTACAGTTATGGCACATATAAAAGTAATCATCTTTTTTACGATATACGAAGCCACGACATTTAGTTTTATTTTTTTGTGAGTCTCCACAGAGCGGACATCTGAAATTATAGAGGTCAGTCTTTTTTTGGGTGAAACGCTGTAATTTTGGTGAAGCACGGAGCAAGAAAGTCCGGTCAATAAAAACACTCATAATATACCAATTCTAATTAATTATTTTAACGTAATGCTTTTAGTATTGTATCAAAGTTTGAGTGAGAAATCAACCATGTGATGACAATGATACCACCGGCAAGCGTCCACTTCCATTGGTTCAATCTTTCATATTGATTTCTTGAAGCTTCTACATGGTCGGACATGGTTTCTTTCAATCCTCTAATTTCTTCCATAATGCTTCTTTCGGAATGTTCAACTTTGTCCAATACCGTATCTATCCTCTGATGTATTTCGGATATATCAGCATCCTTTTCTTTTCTGTTGCTGTTCATATCGTCATATACCTTTGAGATGTGGCGGTCATGTTGATCCACCAACTTTTCTATTACTTGGTCTAGTTTATTACAGATTGAAGATAAAGTCAATACTTGGGTTTTCAAAACACCAACATCAACTCTTAAATCATCGGTTGCCATTTTATTTCTTCTTCTCCGGCACTTTGGTGCCTTCTAATTTTTTATGTACCTTAACATCTTTACATACCTTAGTCATTTTACCTTTGACTTCTTTATCGTGGCAAACCTTTTTCATTTCATATTCAGCAAAAGCACTAAATGAGAAAGTTAGAATAACAAGAGAAATTAATGTTTTCATTCTTTATCCTTAGATTGGTGGAAAACTTGTAGTTATTCCTGTTGGTTTTGCCACAGGTGCTGGTGAACCAAAACTAGGTGCTGGTGCTGATACTATCGGTGCTGGAGCTGGTGGTGTAATTACTGGAGAAGGATTAACTGCGGCACCAGCCATCTTCTCTTGTGTACGACCAAATGCTGCGATACCTAAAACAGCACCCATGGCTAAGTGAAATAAACCTGCACCTTGTAATGTTAGTGGGTTCCATTGGCTTACTGGTTGTTTAGTCAATACTTGAACCAAACTCCATAGAACAGGGAATACGACCATGTCCATCATACAGACTACCATATACATCCAACCCATAGCTGGACGCCATTTCTTCTGCATCCAATCTTCATCTTTTTTAACTTCTTTAACTTCTTCTGACATATTATGCTCCTAGAACGTGTTTTGCGTGTTCATAATGTTTCTTACGGTCTGCCAATCCAAGAGTACCACCATTGATACGCTTAGTCATTGTTTCGATATCACCAGAATCTGCATATTGATTTAAATTATTTGATTCCCAAAACCAGCAAGCTGATTGTGCTGCACCTTCAAATGTTTGAACATAATCAGAAACTTCTTCTGGAGTAATGCCGATAGAATCAGCAAATGCTGTATAATTGTCTTTACCTGTTAGTTGGATTAAACCACGACCACAGTATTTCCATCCGTCACCAGACGCTTCATCTCCATTACCCATACGACTAGCATAGGCACGATTAGCAATGGCTTCTGGTTTATGTGCATACTTTTCAGCAACAAGAGGTGGGAATTTCTTAGGCCATACCTTAGATAGTGTTTCGGACCTATAATTTAAGTTCTCATGTAAAGCTGTGAAGTTGGCAGACTCATGAGCACATTGAGCAATAAAGGCTGCAATACGATTTGGTGTATTAATCTCATAATCTGGTAATAATACCGATAGAGCCTCATACCATTGGTCTAGATATGGATTTTTAGGAATTAATTGTGATAGTTGTTCTTTTGTAATTTGCATTTAACTCAAAGCTCCTGCCATTTGTACAATACCAACTAATACTGTTCTACATAGTT
>JAUKPQ010017017.1:0-12314 GCA_032273045.1 Chloridella minuta
ACTCGTTCCCATAGCAAGTTCATGGCCTGGAATACCTGACTAATAGTCGGCGGCGCAGGCAAATTGGTATTTTGAGTTAGTTCAATTAAATCTATTGCGGTACGATATGCTTTTTTCTTTTTAAGATGATCTGGAACTTTCAATCCACTTAGTGCAGGGGCCGCACCACCACCGGTCCCTTTACTTGAAATATTAATTTGTTGCTCGGTAGTAGGATTAATAATTGTAGCAAAGCTGTCAGCAAGATTGTTGGTTTCGTTGCTTGGGAAAAATAAAGTTAAATTACTTAAACTTCCTCCCAACCATTTAAGGAAGTCGGCTTGATTAGGAAAGTTACTAAGGCCATTTAATAATGCAAGCACTCCAAGGTATTCTCCAGCATTGTCAACAATTGCTGCCGTAAGATTTTTATTAGCCAGGATTTCTGGGGGCAATGTTGGCGTTTGTCCAGCCATAATAGACTTGGCACATTCAATGACTACTTGTCCGTGCGGTGTACTTTTTAGAGTAGGATTATTAATAATAACTTGTCCTAGTTGACTGGCTTTAAATGGTTTGTCAGTAATGCCAATTTTGTTTGGTTTTAGTCCGGCAGCTTCTTTACCAATGGTTTCAGAAGTGTCTGATGGTTTCAATGATTCACCGCCAAACTCTTTGGTCTTTTTAAACCCACTTATTGGCCACTGCTTGCCTTGCTTGTCCTTGCCAATTATACGACCTGCAAATTTATTTTGGTTGTATAATTCTGCAAATCGTTCAGCTTCGGCAGGATCTAATATTACTTCGGTATTAGGCGGAACACCATTAATAGTAGTAGAAGTATAAAATGGTTGCCCTTTTGCTATATGGTCAACAAATTTCTGGAAACGATCCTCGTATTTGGTAATCTCGCTAGGAGACAAAGTAACTTCTTCGGTTAGTACAGAATTGAGTAGGTTTAGAATATCACGCATTTGCTTTTCTTTTAAAAATTTGTTATACTTACTTATCATTTACTTGGAGACATTGATGTCAAATTTAGTACCAATTGTAGTAGAAAAAACGGCCAACGGCGAACGCAGTTACGATATATACAGTAGACTCTTGCGTGATCGAATTGTCATGCTGGATACAGATGTAAACGAACACACGGCCAGCTTAGTTGTGGCTCAAATGTTATTTTTAGAGAGTGAAGATCCAGACAAAGACATCTTGTTTTACATCAACAGTCCTGGCGGTGTAGTTACCGCAGGCATGGCAATTTACGACACAATGAACTTTATCCGGCCCGATGTAAGCACAGTTGTCATGGGCCAAGCGTGTAGCATGGGCAGTTGTCTAGCACAAGCTGGTGCTGTTGGCAAGCGTTTAATCTTGCCCAATGCTCGTCATATGATTCACCAACCCAGTGGTGGTGCTAGAGGGCAAGCAACGGATATCCAAATCCAAGCACAAGAAATCTTGAAAATGAAGAAGTACTTGACAGAGATTTATGTCAAGCATAATACTGCCGGCAAGACCTTTGAACAGCTAACTAATGATATGGAACGAGATAACTTTATGTCAGCAGAAGAAGCAGTTGCTTACGGACTTGCTGA
The DNA here is from genome assembly GCA_032273045.1 of Chloridella minuta. NCBI lineage: Eukaryota > Xanthophyceae > Mischococcales > Pleurochloridaceae > Chloridella > Chloridella minuta. The sequence goes on from JAUKPQ010017017.1 coordinate 1,578, forward strand.
TCGAATTATTACAAATAGAGTATAAGGACAAATATGAATTTTAAACCAATGTCAGACCGCGTGTTAGTAAAACGAGCCGACGCTGAAAACAAAACAGCGTCTGGATTTATTATTCCAGATGCATCAGTAGAAAAAGCCAATCGAGGCACAGTAGTTGCAATGGGCCCAGGCCGAAGTCTTAAAGATGGCCGTGTTATTCCTATTGCCGATGTCGGTATTGGCGATGTGGTCATGTTTGAAGGCAATGGTATCAATGTCAAAGTTGATGGAGAACAGCTAGTAGTTCTCAAAGAAGAAGAAATTATTGCTATTGTAGATTGACTAATAAAAATATATTCTGTAATGCTCCGTGGTATGAACTACAAATTTATTGGGATGGTAGTCTAGGATTCTGCTGTCAGGAAGATCATCAACTGTATCCTGCCAATCAACGGCAACACTATAATATTGCCAGAATGTCAATTCAAGAATGGGTAGATAGTGAACCCATGCGTCGTGCTCGACAAATGATGTTTGAGGATACTCGCAATAGTGTATGCCGTAGATGTTACAACGAAGAAAGTGTTGGAGAAAGCAGTCGCCGACATAGATGCAATCAGAAGAGTGTAATTTTTACCAAGACCAATTTTCAAGAAAGTTACGAGCAAAGTCCTGGCTACGATGTTTTTGAATCAAGCCGTGCTACCGGCTCATACTCTGGCCTGCCTATTGATCTACATATCGATCTAGGCAACTATTGTAATCTCTCTTGCAAGATGTGTCGCCCTCAGGCCAGTAGCAGTATTGCAGTACAATATGTCAAATGGGGTGTACCTGGCAGCCAAGAATTTGTTGGCTCGGACTGGACTAAAAATGAACAAGTATGGCAGCGTGTGCTGGGCGAAATTGCCGGCATTCCTAATCTGACCAACATACATTTTATGGGTGGGGAAACACTGATTACTCCACGCTTTGAAAACTTTGTTGACGCAATGATTGAACAGGGCCGTACTGATTTATGTTTTAGTTTTGTCACCAACGGTACGTCTTTTAATGAACGCTTATTAAACAAACTAAAAAAGTTTCGTAGAGTAGGCATTGAAGTCAGCATAGAAACTGTAACTGAGCACAATGCTTATCAGCGACAGGGCACAGATACTCAACAAGTACTAGCCAACATTCAACGATATCTTACACACTGTAATGGTTCAAACATTACATTAACTGCAAGGCCAGCAATCAGCCTACTGACCATTGGCCATTATCATACCTTGTTGCGTTATTGTTATGAACATCAATTGATTGTAAAAGCTCTGCTAGTTTCAACACCTAAATTTTTAGATGTTAAAGTGTTACCTGATGCGGTAAGACAAGGTTACAGTAAACATTACACGCAATTAATGGAAGATTTGAATTTGTCCGCAGTTGATGCTGGCGTAGATTACAACGAAAGCGACCCAAATCAAATTGATCGTATTATTAAGAATCAAATTGATCAATGCATAAACTTATTAACCACACCACGAGCAGACAATGCTGACCGACTGTTGGATGAGTTAGTACCTTTTTGTCGTCGTTGGGATGATGTACACGGATACAATGCTGTTGAATTATATCCCGAACTGGCCCAGGAGTTTGTAACCCGTGGATACTAAGTTATATCATTTAAGAATGAATGTTTGGCTGACACCGTGTATTAGCACAGAATCACCAGAAATAGAAATCACCCTGAATGATGATTGGATTTATCGTGGTTCGTTGACCACAACAACTTGTTTTGGTATTGACCGACTACTGCCAGCCGGCCCACAAGAATTTGCAATAAAATTTACAAATAAACGAGATGCTGATACTACACCAACCGGTGACAAGGCAGTCATAATTGACCGGGTTGAATTTAACGATATCAACAGTGAGCGATTTGCATGGGCTGGGATATATCGCCCAGAATACCCAGAGCCCTGGTACAGTGAGCAAACAATCCGGCCAGAACCGTTGTTAAAAAGCCACACTTATATGAGCTGGAATGGCCAGTGGACACTGACATTTACCACCCCTATTTTTACCTGGATACACGAACTTGAGGATTTGGGCTGGATTTACAGCTAAGTTAGTGCTTGCTAACCTAGTGTTTATATAGGGGTTGACCAGAAATGCCCGATTTGTTATACTATTATTATAGTGAACAATAAGGAGCAATAATGAGCAAACAAATCCAATACGCAGGCTACAGTATTCTTAAAGATGGTACTTGGAAATTCCGTACTGCCACTGATCAAAAGCGTGTTTTTCAATTAGAAGCATTTGGTGAAGAAGTTTACATGGTCAGTATCAAACCAGTTGAAACTAAGTCACAGGCCGCTAAGGAATTGTTGGCCATGGATTACATGGGCAAAGATCAGGCTTGCGTGGACTTTTTTGTTCAGCATGCCAAAGACCAAAATCCGTTCAAGCGTAAAGCTCGTGTGGTCAAAGTCACTGTACCTAACACTGCAATGGTCGAGTTGGTTGGTGCCCAGGTCAAGGTAAGTCGCGGTGTGTTTGGAAAAGTGTATCCTGAGATTCCAATGACTCCAAAACAAGCAGAAAAGATCCGTGCAGAGTTTAATGCAAAAAACAAATCTGTGGCATAAAAACAACACTTTAAACCCCGGTAAAACGGGGTTTTTTGTGGGCTAGCCAAAAGGTTGACCAGAAACGCCAGATCGGTTATAATGTATGTATAGTTAATAAAAAGGAGCAAGAAATGGAACTAACAATTATCGAAGGTGACGTAATCCGTGCATATGACTTCAAGCCAATGGTAGGTCGTGAAGATTGCTTTATTGAGGGCGAAGTTATTGATGCCCACAGTAACGAACAAGGTTACCAAGCATACAAGATCCGTGTTACTCGCGACAGCTGGAGTGACAGTGAAGACAAAGGTCGTGTTGGTATTGAGATGTTTGTTCCTTGGAGAGTCAGCTTTAGTGAATTCCAAGGTCGTGTAATGAATCTTTCGAGATAAGGCTGTAATGGGGTCGTGCGATCCTTGGGGAGCCTTGATACCCCAGAAACTTGCAGTCACTTTTTACTGGTTTTTGACTCTAAATAAAAACCAGTATTTTTAACTAAGGAGCAGTTATGAACACAGCAGAATTCAAATTAAGTTTGCGTACATTACCCACCAAAGAACTTACTGATAAGATCGAATATTACTCCGGCTTTGAACCGCGTGGTGTGAATTATCAGGCGATGTTAGATTGTTATCATGCTGAGATGGAACGTCGTATTCTTAACTGGGAGGCTGCGTATGTCTAAATTCCGTGTATATTGTAGCGAAACAGTCAGCTACATGGTCGAGGTAGAAGCCGAGTCAGCCGAGCAAGCCGAAGAATTGGTAGCCAGTGGTGCAGTAGATCTTGGTGAACCTGTAGACGGCGATAATTTTGGCATTGATCAAGTGGAGTTAGTATGATACTAATTGACATCGGTGCAGCATTAATAGGTATAGGTGTGTTTGGGTTGATTGCAACTTTTTTAGTATGGAGAGTATTATGAAATTTACCACGGGTGCCAGTATTAATATGTCCGGACTTCGCGGATATGTTGGAACTACATTTAAAGAATTATGCGAAGTATTTGGCCCTCCTGATTACGGTCCACAGGCAGACATGGACAAGACCACATGTGAGTGGCGTTTAAAATTTGAGGACGGCACCGTTGCTTCCATTTATGACTACAAGACAAGTCGTACTCCTATGATGGGCTATGAATGGCACATTGGTGGTTACGATGATCGTGCAGTTGAGCTGGTCCAAGAGTGCATTAATATGCATCGTGATCCGTTGGTAAAGGCAGTTCGTGATTTTCAACCCAATGAGCGTGTAACAGGATGAATGAATTGAAAGTAGAAAGTTTCGTCACAGGCAATGCCGCCCTGTTTGACGTGGTTTGCCGGCATCCTGAATTGCGTATGGTGCCTATCAAACATGTGGATACAGTGCGTAGTGGCCTACGTCAAAGAGGATACAATTTCCGTATTCGCTATCGTGGTCCGCATCGCCCAGAGCATGACACTTTGAAACGCGATGCTCGTGCCTTTACTGTTTACATTTACAATAATATACTATGAAAGCATTCCAAGAAATCACTGAGTGGGCGACAGACTTTGCCATGCCCAACCATGTTTACTTTCTTAGTGACAGTAAAGATAAAATGTATGGCTATGTGAAATCCAGCACAGGTGAGATCCAAGAAATGGGCACACCGTACAAGTTCAAGGCTTCGGGTCGCAAGTTCAAAGAAGTGACCAATACCTGGGGATTCTTTCCAAAAGAGGAATTGGTCTTAGTTGGTGAAACCCATCGGGTTCCTGGTAGCAAGGGTGCAGTTTATACTGTGACCAATGATCGCGGATCGTGGACTTGCACTTGCCCTGCTAGTAAATGGCAGAAGGGCGACTGCAAACATATTCTAACTCTGAAAGGTTAAGAGACTTTGATCCAATCAGTGGAATCAATTTTAACCCAAGTTGATTGAACCGTACTCCAAACAGCCGTGTCTGTTTTTACTTGAATACTTTGGATTGATTGCCATTGATTCAAATTGTCTTTAACCTTGTCCGAAGACCCACTGGTAAGTGCTGTATAAAGTAGTTCACCGTTGGGTGCGCCAAGTCCGGTCACTGGATCCCAGCCCGGAGTTACCATATATCCTGAGTTTGTGGGATAACTGGCATTGTTGCCTGTGGTTAAATTATAAAATGCACTGGGATTAGCATAAAAGGTCGGCTTTAATGTTATAGGCCTTGACCCGTTTAGTTGAGTAAATCTAGCAGTCATGCCGGCCATAACTGGAGTTCCGGCACTGGTTCCTCTGACAGTAGTTATGGCACCATTAAAATACATCACATATCGTTCCATTGGAGCAGCAATATCAGGAACACCTCGACGGGGTAGTGGAGTCACTGGACCAGTTAAATTTCCAGCTCGACTATAAGTTTGATAGGTCAGTCCTTGTTGGTAATTTGGAAGAGCAAATCTACTACTAATACCGCCACCAGATGACGAGTCTGCTGATTCTGACACTCTTACATTGCCGGCACCCAATACCAAATATGTACCACCTACTCCAACAGCATTAAGACTAGATGCTGGATATCCAGCCGAAATATAAGCCGACGTTTCATTTGAACTAGATCCAAAATCTCCACTGGCAACAAACACAGAAATACCTTTGGCTGCAGCATTTGCTAAGGCAGAGCCCAGAGGGTCTCCTTGAACATAGTATTCGCTTGCACCCCAACTTATGGTAATAATATCACAGTTGTCGTTGACCGCGGCATTAATACAGTTGGCAAAACTTTGAAAACTATTGATGCCAATATAAATTGTTATATCTGCATCTGGAACCATGGTGGCCACACAGTATAAATCTAGCGTATTCTCAACACTGGCTATTCCAGTGTAGGTATAATAATTTCCACTAAAGGTACCGGTAGCACCATCTAATAATACTTGTGTGGGAGTGTTAGGAGTCAATCCCAAGTCGGCCATTGAACTGTTAAGATCGGACTGTAACCATCCGCCGCCAAGGCTGATAACTCCAACTTTTACTCCACTGCCGGTACTGGCTGGAATGTTGTAAGCAGTTGCTATTTGTGGTGGCGTAACATATCCAGGAGCAGGTATACTACCAACGCTGGGCACGACTGCCACAGATATAATTGCTGGAGTAATTTCCATAGTCAATATTGATACCAGATGTCGCCAATATTACCTTGACCGCCAGTTGGGGTTGTATTACTAACCCATATGCGTCGATTGACATTGGACACAACCGCTGACAGATTATTAACAATAACATTTCCAGTGACTGACACATTCCCAGCTCGGACATTACCAGTGGCAGTAATACTGCCAGCGGTATTTAAATTCCCGGCAAGTACATTTCCAACAACACTGGAAAAACCAGCAACAGATGAGTTTCCAACAACGGAAAGATTTGCTCCGGTGATATTGCCTGTGGCACTTAGATATCCAGGAAGAGTTAAGTTTGCCAGGGTCAGTGTGGCAATGGTTAAATTTGCCGCGGTTAATGTTCCTGTCACACTAACATTATATCCATAGATAGTATTTCCTGCACTGATTGAACCTAGTGCAACAAGATTTCCACCACGCACGGTACCAACAGCACTTACCTGGCCGCCAGTTAGGATGTTTCCGCCAGTGACGTTAGCAGTTGCTATAACAGCAGGCGCAGCCACAGTTCGTAGGGCTGTGATATTATTGGCAATGATATTGCCCACGCCACTGATCAAACCATTGGCTGTGATAGTATTTGTAGATTTAAGATTATTAGCGGTAATATTACCGGTTACACTTAAACTTGATCCGGTACCTGCACCGATATTTGCCATGTTAAAATCCTTTTAATTATCTAGTACTTATCTTGCTAGTGGTGTTTATTAAGTTCACCAAATAACCCAATATAATCCAAAATAAAAACCCGTTTTGTCAAGTTTTTTGTTGACCTTGTTTGAGCAAAATGCTATAATAAATCATGTCCTTGTATGCAATAACTTCTTATTTCAATCCGGCCGGATTCCAAAATCATCTGGCCAAATATCGAGTGTTTAAAAATCATCTGGCCGTGCCCTTGATCACAGTGGAACTAAGTTTCGACGGCAATTTTGAACTGAACGAATCAGATGCTGACCATGTTGTGCAGATATCAGGCGGCGCTGTGGTCTGGCAAAAAGAACGATTATTAAATCTAGCACTCAAACACTTGCCCCTAGACTGTGATGCTGTGGCCTGGATTGATTGTGATGTGCTGTTTGACAATCCTGGTTGGGTGGCTGATGCTGAACGTCAACTACAAGACAAGGTCATGGTTCAATTGTTCAATCGTTTTGTTGATCTTGAACCAGGAGAACATGCAATTCCCGACGGTTACGAACATGCTGGCCGTGGACTAATCTACGAAATAGAGCAACAGGGTATAGATTCACTTGAACGCAGAACTCCGTACGGGTGGGGACATACCCGCAGAGAAGTCAGCCCTGGCTTGGCCTGGAGTATTCGCAGAGATGTCATTGATGAATTAAAATTCTATGATGCCATGATCATGGGTGCGGCTGATCGTATGATTCTGCATGCCGCCTATGGGCGTTTCTCAACTGCTCCTGAAACTGTGCCCATCACTGACCAACATTTACAACATTATAATCAATGGGCACACCGATTCTATCACGCAGTTCAAGGCAGTGTTGGTTATATTCCGCACACTATCTATCACCTATGGCACGGAGAAATACCCAATCGAGGCTACTGGTGCCGTCATGAACGATTACAAGAGTTAGGTTTTGATCCTGATCAGGATTTACGCATTGGAGAAAATGGTGCTTGGTCCTGGGCCAGACCCAGACCTGATATTGAAGCCTATGCCGCAGACTATTTCCCCAGTAGAAAAGAAGATGGTGACCAGTGATATTTGAGTTGGTAGAAGTACATAAAACACGCTTGGGTTCTGCATTTGGTGTGCCTGGAGCCACTGCTGTGTTATCTATCAAGATTGACATGCCCAAGGCGTTTGATTTTGTTCAGGCAGATCAAGCCCTGGATCGAGCCTTGGGATTCACTGCCACAATTAACACCGATGATCCGGGACTACAACTGCTACATCGTGCCCTGGGGCTGGCTTGTTTTGTTCAGGGCATGAATCGTATAGTGGTATCCAATCAATATCATGTCATACAACAACAGGACAATATTTTTACTGTGGTCATTAGCCTGGCTTCGGCTGTAACAACTACAATCAGTTTCCGTTTTGTTGAACAGGTCCTGGAACAATTTGCCCAAGGCCATTATGATATTGAATCCTTGATTGATGGGTATAGTCAAGAGTTAGATCCCTACGGTGAGCCTGGACAGAATCAAGGATTTATGGCTACCATGGCCATGAAGCATGACATACCCGCACACAGACTCTGGGCCGGCACACACATATTTGGTACAGGACGCTATGGCCAACGACTCAGTAGCACGATGACTCCAGCCACCTCGGCACAGGGCCTGGTGTTTGCTAAAAATAAAAGAACCACAGCCACTCTATTACGGTCAGCAGGCCTTCCGGGTGCTGAACATGTCACGGCCAAGACTTGGGAAGATGCCCTGGCGGCTGTGGATCAGTTGGGCTATCCTGTGGTGGTCAAGCCCTATGATCGCGACAATGGACAAGGCGTCTATGCTGGCATCGGTGACGAGTCGGCCCTGCGCTTGGCCTATGATGAAGTTACAAAATTAGTTTCAGAATTCCTAGTTGAGCGTCATGTTGACGGTGTAGGACATAGATTTACCATCTACCGTGATCAGGCCATAACTGTGACTCGCAAACTTCCGGCCACCATTGTTGGAGATGGCACACGCACAGTCAAATACTTGATTGACCATTATGAAACTGAAGCCCGTCGTATCAAACGACCCGATGATGGTGAACCATTTGTGATCATAGCCACCAATGGGGCACGACATGACATAGATGATGAAGTGTTAGGTATGCTGGAACAACAGGGTGTGGACTTAGACACCCTGTTGGCTGAAGGCCAAGCCATACAACTACGACGCAGAAACAATGCCAGTGCGGGCGGGCAAACTCGGGCTATTGATCGTGCCACTATTCACCCTGACAACACGGCCGTGTGTTTGCGAGCCGCCAGGCTCGTAGGTTTGGACATAGCCGGAGTTGATTTTATCACCACCGATATCACTCGTTCTTGGTTAGAGACTGGTGCTCTTATCTGCGAAGTCAATGCCATACCACAGATTGGCTACAACCATGGCATTGAGCCCGTAATGTTAAACCTGTTCCGGTCGGGGTCGCGTATTCCGGTACACTTGGCCATAGTTGATGATCCTTTGCCCGTGAGTATAGCACAAGAATTAGTTGCTATGTATGGCGCTGATGGCTTGGCCACTGATCAAGGCCTATGGTTAAACGGACTACAAATTACCGCAGCCTGGCCCAACAGTTATGCGGCCGCAAGAAGTTTGATCTTCAACTCAGAAGTCACATCGGCGGTGTGCGTTATGACCAAGGCAGATGTAGTAGAACATGGCCTGCCTCTGGATCAGTGGGATAACATCTTAATAGAAAATCCTGATGATGTTGTTGTGTTAATACAAGCACACAGTAAAAATATACAACCTTTGAAAGTAAATCGTGAACAAACAATGGCTTGAAAAACTCCTATCAAACCCTGACATGCTGGAAATGGGGCATGGTCAAACTAGTGAAGATTTGAACCTGGGTCTGGGCTGGATATACTACTCTCTGGCCCGTGTGTATCGTCCACAACGGGTGGTGTGTATTGGATCATGGCGTGGCTTTGTGCCCATGTTGATAGCTCGTGGCATGCAAGATAATTTGTCTCCAGGATCTGTGACTTTTATTGACCCCGGCATGGTTGACGACCACTGGCAAGCGGCCGATCAAGTCCAGGCTTGGTTTGAGGATCATGAGGTTCCCAACATCCAACACTACCGGATGACCACACAGGAGTTTGTTACTACCGATGCGTATCGCGAGCTTGACTGCATAGACATGTTGTTTGTAGACGGCATGCACATACAAGAACAAGCTCGATTTGATTACACCAGCTTTGAACACAAAATGAGTTTGCGGTCTATTGCCCTATTTCACGACAGCATGACTCGTTTCCATTCGCCAATCTATGGTGCGGACCGTAAGTATGAGTTCAGTGTGTGTGACTATATCTCAGAATTAAAACAGCGACCTGATCTACAGGTCATGGACTTGCCGTTTGAAAATGGCCTGACCTTGGTACGTCAGTTAAAGACCGAATCTTGATTTATAGTAGTTGAAGTTTTGCAGTTGTTCTTCTGCTGTTAATGTTCGGTTATACATCAACACCACAGCAATCTTGCCTTGCATGTTGCGATTCTCATAGCCACTGGTACCAACATATAATTGGGTGGCTCCTGCAAAAGCGCCGTTGGTTGTTACTCCGCCCATGACATTCCAACCGGCCACTGCCTGATTGCTCACTGTTCCATTTACATAGAAGGTTGTTGGTGAACTGGCCCAATCGTCGTCGTTGCCGGGATTGGGTGCCTCCCAAGCATTATTATAAAATCTCATACTCTTGTCGCCTGGGATACCAAATATACCTGCTAGTCCACTCACAGTGAAATCTGGTTGGAATATCATGGTAAAATCATGATACACGTTGGTTGATGCGGTGCTAATACAGCCACCAAATGAGTTTGATCCACTACCTCCTACATTGGTGGACCAGTTGAAATAACTGGTCTGGCCATCAGCAACATAGGATATAGCACTGTAGTCGTTGACCACAGTTCCGTTGTTAGTAGCAGTTGACAAGTCAGTTATGCTTGTGCCACTTCCTGGGTAACTGGCAGGATCGCTGAAATCATAATGCAATACCAGGCCGTCGGTGACTATTGACGAAGTCGGTGTAATTGCTACACCCGCTCCGATTGTAATTCCGTTTCCAATTGTTATGCTCATAATCCGTATACCGCCTTGTTTGCGTTGTAGTTCTGTAACACTTGAGATGCAGTTAATGCGGTATTGTAATATCTAGTGATACCCATTCTTCCGTTAAACCATTGGCTATATTCGCCGCCATTGTAACTACCCAGATACAATGGGTTGGTACTATTGTTTACGCTGGCAAATGCATGTGCATTACTGCCTTGGCTTGCACCGTTGACATAAAGTGCAATACTGTTT
>JAUKPQ010017028.1:1618-12310 GCA_032273045.1 Chloridella minuta
GATGGGTATTATGGAGATATTGGATGAAAGGGAAAGGATTATTATTGAGGACTATTATGGTCTCTCAGGGTCAACCAGAACCCTTGAAGACATTGGTAATGACTTTAACTTAACCAAAGAAAGGGTCCGTCAGATCAAGGAAAAGGCGATCAGAAAGCTACGTAATGAAACGGGTGATTTGTTCGAATATCTATAAAAGTGTGTAAAGGGTGTATTTATTTAATACACCTTTTATATTTTAAGGAGTATATTAAAAACAAAAATTATGAAAAAATTCATTCAAAACAACTTCACGGTTATAGTTCTTGTGATAACATTACTAGGATTCTTTAAGAGCTGTGGAGATTCAAGAGATCTTTCAAAAATCAAAAAAGAGATTCAAGCAATTAAAGACTCAACTTATACAAAAGATCAACTTCAAAGACAATTAAGAATTTCAGGACTTGAATCTGAAAAGAGAATGATTCAAGCAACTGATCGTAAGTTACTTGATGTTAGAAGACAAACTGAGATCGAGGACGAGATAAAAAAATTAAACAGTATTAAATAATGAATTGGTTTCAAAAAAACTTTAAGACGATCATATATTGTTCGTTCTTAGTTCCAATTATCACGGTTGCGATTGTATCTATTTCACACGTAACTGCGTGGTATGGTATATCGAATCCAGTTAGTTGGGCGATCTATCTATCTGTAGGTATTGAGATTGCCGCGTTATCAGCGTTGGCCGCAATATCAGCTCAGATGGGTAAGAAAGTATATTTTCCATTTGGTATTGTAACTTTAATACAATTCATTGGTAATATATTTTTCGCATATCAATATATTGATATTAACGGTCAATCTTTTAAAGACTGGGTTGACATGGTTGATCCATTGGTTAGTTTCCTTGGCGTTGAGTCAGGAGATATGGTTGGTCACAAAAGATTCCTTGCATTATTTGCGGGAGGAATGTTACCATTAATCTCACTTTCATTCTTGCACATGTTGGTTAAGTTTGAAGAAGATGATAAGAACAAAACATTGGGTGTTAAAAATTCAGATCATTTTATTGATCCTGTATTGGACATCGATGAATTAAGTTTGGAGGCAGGAAAGAAGGAACTTAACATTGAAAAAGAAAAGTATACTCCAACAGAGGAGGAATTATTAAGACTACAAGAAGAATTGGACAAATTACAAAAGGCTAAGTTCAATATAGTGGAAAATAATCCACCACAAGAGGAGGAACTATCGGTTTTAGAGGAAAATAATCTACAACAGGAGGATCTATTGATGGAACCTGTTGAGGAGAAGAAAGTACTAAGTTATTTAAAAAGAGACGCGGATGCTTAATATCGTAACATACGGTAATTTTAAGGGAACAGGTAAACAAAAGAGGAAGAAACAAATAATTTTATGTCATACATCAAGGGAGGTCGAGGAATACTTGGCCTCCCTTAAATTTAGGTACTATACCAAATATGACAAAATTCCTAATTATGTTGTGACCAGGAAAGGAGAGGTTTTGCAATTAATGGGAGACTCATCCTACTCAAATGTATTTGAAGATTCAAACATAAATCGGAATTCTATTATCATATCCTTAGAAAATTTAGGTTGGTTAGAAAAGAAACCTTTAACAGACCATTACGTTAATTGGATTGGTAATATTTATAAACAGAGTGTATTCGAAAAGAAGTGGAGAGATTACTTTTTTTGGCAACCTTACACAACTTCCCAAGTTGAAACAACTGCGGAACTTTGTAGGTATGTATTAGAAGAAAATTCGATCGAAAAGTACTTCATAGGTCACAACACCAAAATTAATGGTGGAGAGAGATATGAAGGAGTGATATGTAGAAGTAATATAGATTCAACATATACCGATCTTAGCCCATCTTTCGATTTTGAATACCTATCAAAAAAAATAGAACATGAGCAACACACATCAAAATAGATATGATGAGATAAAAGACCTTCTAAGAAAGTCTAGAGTAATCCTCGAACAATCAACAATTACAGAACAAGCCGTAAACGACAGTGGTAGAAACGCTGAAGTATTAGGTCAACGTAACATCGGAAAAAGTATTCAAAACAGAATTGAAAATGATACTGAATATGAAACAGCGGAAGACGGTGACGATAAAGAAGAAAGTGGCGCTGATAGATCTCAGGCTTACAGAATTAGTGGAGGTGTATTAGTTCTTCACGGAAAAGACTTACATGACACAGACATATCAACAGATGATAAAATCGCATTCCAAGAAACTATGGATGAGTTTATTGAGGAAGTATCTGATCTTGTTGATTTCAATGAATTGAATGTTTATCCAAACAACGTTGAGTGGAGTGGTAAAGTGATTGATTATGATTTAGATTTTACATTCTCAATTGGAGAAAGTAATGGAGTTTATATCGATGGTGATATGATTAAAGTAGACGAAGACTTTACAGAATTTATAAATAAACTAAGACAATATTATGAAAAGTTCAAATCTAAATGGGCTAGAGTAATTGCGTCAAGAAAACAAACTGAACCAAATGATTAATACAGTATTAAATTTTTTGAAAACACATTATATGACAATCCTTAAAGTTGTCTTAGGTCTTTTCATTGTTTATTGGTTGTTATTTTTTTTAACACCAAAGGTTCAAATGGCGGCAGAATCGAAACAAGCAATTGATTCATTGAACGTCGAAATAAAGGAGATTGAAAAAGAACAAGACAGTTTATCTAATTCAATTTCAGAATATAAAGAAGAGATTAATTTGTTAGATCAACATATATCAACAATACAATCTCAAAAAACAATTATAAAAGAAATTTACCATGAAGAAATTAAGCGTGTTAACAATTACACTGATCATGAGCTTGACAGCTTTTTCACAGTCCGCTACGGATACTTTACCCGTTAAGTGTTTCCCAATTCCAGTTGTTAAGTTAATTGTTAAAGATTTACTTAGTGGAGACTCTGCTAAGGCTGAATTGAAATTAGCCAATCAACAATTAGTTGTTATGGAAGATAAGGTAAAACTTAAGGATAGTATCATTTTTACAATGGATACAAAAGAAAAAAACTATTTGAAAATCATTGATAATGAAAGACAAAAGTTTGGTATTATGGAAAACTACTCTAAGACACTTGAAAGAGATTTAAGAAAAGAGAGAGTTAAAAATAAATTTACTAAGTTAGTTTCAGGTGCTGGAATGGCGGTACTTGCATTCTTTTTAATCGTTAAGTAATGGCATTAAGTAGTACAGAAATAAAAGATATAGAGGTTATGATTCGTAAAGAGATTAAATCTTTTATGGATAATAACACTATTAAGCAATTCGAAGATAAACTTATGGACAGGATTCATAAGGAGATGAAAAGAGGTAAACTTGAGGGTGATGTTAAAGACATCGCTCTTAGAATGTTCCGTGAGTTCTATCAGTTCATGTGGATGAATAGAAGTTATTGGGAACCAAGATTAAAAAACGCATAACATGAGATCAAGCTCGCAAGCATTTAAATCAGGACTAGATAAAGCATTTGCCTCTTTAGGAGTTGCAGGTAATGATTTGGGAGTAATGACTGGTGCATCCAAATTAAAATCATCCATTAGTGAGGAGGATATTGATGTTGATATTAAATTCATAAGACCAAATTTTGATCACGAATTTGATGAGGCAAAAAGATACCGTGAGTTTAAAAGAATGCCGAAGAAAGAATGGATCGAATTTGCTAAGGACGGTAGAATAACAACATTTTCAAAGATTAAAGACTTCTTAGGGAATGTTGATTTGGATTTTGAAAAATTAGATAAAGAAAAGAGAGCGAGATTCCAAGCAGCATTCAAAAACAAAAGGATAGAAGCACCGATCGTAATTAAATTTAAGAATGATGATTACGATTTATTAGGTGGTAACACCAGACTTGCCGGACTATTAAAGAAAGGTATTAATCCTAAACTTTGGGTTATAGATATGTCTAAAGCGTATAAGGAAGAAACAAAAGAACAAACTTCAAAAATGAAATCAAACAAACTTAAGGGTGGATTATCTGACAAGATGACGATAAGCGATATCGCAAAGAAACATAAGGTTGAGTTAGGTCAATTAACCAAACAATTATCGAAGGGTATTAAATCTGAAATGGAGCACACAAAGGATAAAAAGAAAGCTCAAGAGATTGCTATGGATCATTTAGTTGAAGACCCAAAATATTATGATAAGTTAAAAAAGATGGAAACTAAGGAAGTTACTGGTACAGGAGCTTCTTCAGGATCTTACTCTTCACCTGTTTTTGGTGATAGTGCTTTTACTGCAAAGAGTAATGCTGAAGTACCAAAGAAAGTTGAGGCAAATGAAGTTACAGGTGCATCTTCTTCAGGACAATATTCAGGACCTGCAATTTGGGCAAAATCATCTAGTCCTAAAGACTGGGAACCAAGTAGAAAACCTCAATACAAAGGAGGAGAATTCGTTAAGGTTAAAGGAAAGTGTAAAAGATTCCCATATTGTAATCAAGGAGACATCAAGGCTCTTAAGATGTGGGAAAATAAGAATGTATCTGAGGCGATTAAATCTGCATCTAAAAAGTTGAATCTAAGTGAAACAACTATTAAAGCAATTCTTCAATATGAAATGGAGAATACAAAGAATAAAAAGGGTTAAACTAAGATATTTATATTAAAAACAACAAAATGGATAAATTTGCACAACACATAGATAAGTTGATTCAGAAAGTTCTAAACGAAGCTGCTGAAGAAAAGGCAACCGAAGTTTCTGAAAAACTTCATGGTGGACAAAAGAATCTTGATAAGAACAAGAATAATAAAATTGATACCGAAGATTTCAAACTTTTACGTAAGAAAAAAGATATGAAAGAACAGCCTAATGAAGGTTCATACGTTATGGGTTCTGACGGAAAACCAAGAGGTATGAAACCAGGTGAAAAGTTTAGTGCTTTTTCACCAGAAGATTTTGGTGATGACGATGATTTTGACGAAGATGAGTTAGAAGTTGATTTTGATGAATTTGACCCAAGAGATAAATCATGGGAAGAAATTAAAGCACATACAGGATCACCTGATTACTCTGAAATAGACGAGCAAGAAATGGAAGATCCAAAAGATGGTGAATTAGATGAGTGGTTCTATTTCAATAGTAAAGATGAAGATGGATCAACACCGGGAGATTATGAAGGAGATGAAGATGAGGAAGAAGAAGCTGAAGAATTATCGGATCAAGAACCTACGTACGTAGGTAAAGGATTAGCAGATAACAAACCTGGAAAAGTGTTTGGCTCATTTAGTGATGACCATGGATGGTTCGATCAAGACGATAGAGCACACACAGGTGAATTTGATTTTGATTTCGATGAAGAAGAATTTGAAGATTTCCCATCAATGTATGAAAAACATGGTAAACAAACTAAATGGTTTGCACCTGGAAAAGAAGGACAAAGATACTTTGACACCTACAAAGAAAAATTCGGATCACCATTTAAAGTAAGAACACGTAGAGATATGGGTGAACAAGAAACTGAAGAAGGTAATGAATTCACTGAGAAATTAATGAAGGCGAGAAAAGACGGTGATAAGACTATGGAGGTTGGCGGAAAGACTTTACCTGTTAAAGAAGCTAAAGAAATAAAGAGAAGAATTTTAGCTAAATCTAAAGGAGGAAAGAAACTTTCAATTAGAGAATCTCAATTTTTGAAGCAAGTTAATTTGGCTCTTTCATTAAATGAATCTAAAAAAAGTAATTTAATGTTAACAGAAGACGAATTAATTAGTATGATTGAGAAATTAGTTAACGAACAAGAAAAAGAAAATAAGGTTAAGGGTAATATCAAAGTTGAGAAAGCTAAAGGTACTACAGAGACTGATAAAATTCTAAGATCAGATAAGAACGAAAACGATGACTATCTTAAGTTAGTAACTAAGAAAATGAAAGATTACTTGAAGGACGGATCTAAAGGAGAGTACAATGCAAATCCTGAATTTTTCCCTAAAGGAAATGGTCAGTTAGCTAAGATGGCTAAAAAGGCTTACGAACCAACTGAAGACGTTGAAGAATATATTGAAGACTTCGCTTATGGTGGAGGAATGGAAAATTTGGACTATGATGAGATCAAGCCAAATGAAGAGTGGATGGAGAAAACAATCGAAGGAAGTTCAAAAACAGGAAATTCTCAAGATTATGCAAACGCAGAAAAAACAGAGTTTGGAAAGAAACTAAATGCTAAGAGAAAAAGAAATGCTTTCTCACAAGAGAAGAAACAATCTTACCAAAAAAGTAACCAACCAACTACTAAAGGTGAGGTAAGTAAAGTTGAAAAGAAATCTGACAAGATGTTTGCTAAATTAGAGTCTACTGATGATAAGAAAGAAAAATTAGTAAACGAACAAATTGATAAGATGAAGAAGTTCATTGATTATGATAGAAAAACTCAATAACTTCACAATCATAAACGTTTAGTTATATTCTCCATAGGATGCTTTCTATGGAGAATTTTTTTAAGTGGATGTCTAAGCCAATTCCAAATGACGAGGTAGTTGTCTGGTTCAGTGTACATAATATGATACCTGAAAGGATTGAACTATACGGTGATATATTCAAAAGTTTATATCAAATTATATCAGAAACGTACTTAGGAGAAGAATCTTCTGAGACGAAAATCAGCATGTCGGATGATGATAAAACAAATCATTTCGAATGGTGCTGGAAAACACTATTGGATAATTTTGCCAAAGAGAATATTAGGATAAAACATGGAGGGAAACATAAAGACTACTTTCAAGAATTTTTTAAAGATACTTTTTACAATCAGTTGGATACTAAAATTAGATCTACTATTCCTCAGTTTCTCGGTGAGATATTCAATATGACAAAACCATTCACAAAATCTGATTTAGATATCATGACAGAACTCTATAAGTGTTTGGAAAAAAACATTGAAGATTAAAAAAATCCTTATTCTTATTTACTACAGGAAGGTTTTTTTTATATTCTTATAAAATAAACAATTATAATTTTGAAAAAATGGAAACATTAGAAATGATTAAAGAATTAGCAGAAGTTCTTTCTGTTGACACAACAAAGTTTTTTAAAGGAAATAAAAGTGCTGGTACAAGAGCAAGAAAAACCGCTCAAGAATTAAAGGCATTACTTCAAAAACTAAGAGGTGAAATTTTAGAACATAAAAATACTGAAGATAATGCTTAAAATAGAAAATCTCTTTTTGTTTGTCTTTGCATGGTCTTGTTTGGTTGTTATAAGATCACTATTTCTTACGATAGGAAGTATGTTTGCTAAAGAACCAAAACCAATTAAGATGACAAAATTAGAACTATTATTAACAAGCGTAACAATCAGTTACATAATCACTTATCTTATAGTAAAATGAGCTTTTATAAAGAATTAGCACCTTATACAGAGTATCTTCACTCACTTAGAAAATTGGAATCGTATCTAAGTTTTGATATGAAATTCCCAATGAACTGGGGAATACCTAAAAGTATAACGGAGGAAGATAAAATCGTACCATTCGATTCAGGAGATCAATCCTTAAAAGGGATATCCTTTATTTCAACAATGGACGAAAAAGAGGTTAGCTCAGTTATGAGTAAAATTTCAAAAGTAATAAAACTTAATAAGGACAGAGAAGTAAAAGAGAAGTTATTCAAAGAAACTATTGATGTACTCAAGAGAACATTTGAAACCACAGATCTTGAAACCCTAAAGAATCTTTATTTTGATTTTGGAACACCAAAAATAGAAGACGATGGCGAAGATGGAGGAACATCACTTGAATTGGTTGAAGAGCGAACAGAGGAAAGACCAAAGAGAGTTAGGGCTAGGAAAGCAGAAGCTGATCAAGCAGATTAAAAAATTAAATAAGGAAGATCTTTTTCCTAAACAACCTAAATTAACAATATGGCAAAGGCTAAGAATCGCGATTTTGGGACAGTAGAAAAACTTGCACTACTTGCAGATTCTATGCAGAAACTGTTCAAAGGTAAGTCTATGATTGTTTTCGAGTTGAAAGAACCCGAATATAGGAGTGTCATGGAGAATTTTAAAGACATCGATCAGAGTCACAAAAAATTCACAATAGATATATCAGGAACTGATTTCATATTTATTTTGGACGGAGATGACGAGGATGAGTCGTAAACTTTCTATAAAGAATCTTCTTATCGAATCCTTTAGATTCTAAGAATTGGAACAAATACTTTCGTTGAGGGGAGGATGTGTCAGTAACAAAGAGACAGTCTCCCCTTTTATTTTTGTAGAATAATGAGGATATCTCGGCAATGAACCTTTCAGCCTCATTCTCTGACTTCAATGAGAATAGCCTTACCTCATCATCATTTTGGATTATAACCTTGTTATTGAGGACTGACATCACTTTAACACCTACTTTAGGGAGATATCTATTAAGAAAGAAATCCACGGTGATCTTTTTGTTTCTTTCAATGTCAAATATTGTTTCAGGGTATCTGTATGGTGAGATTTTAATGATATTATAATCTGGGTTTTCCAGTTTTACTTTGATACTTCTACCAAATTCATCCGTCATATATGTTGGAAGGAGTCTTTTAGAGTTTTTTTCTAGTACAGCCACTTCATAATTTGAGTCAACAGTATTTTCAACTTCACGAGGAAATATAACCTTTTCGTTTTCGGAAATTAAATTATTAAAAAAGTTCATTGCGGATTTACCATTCTGATACTTCTTTATTATCTTTTTTCTTACTTTATTCTTAAACAATACAATTAGGTACTTAGACATAATGAAAGATTACTACAAAATTTTAGGAGTTCAAGAGAACTCGAATGATGACGACATAAAGAAGGCGTATAGGAAACTCTCAAAAGAGTATCATCCTGATGTTAATCCGAATGGCGCTGAGAGATTTAAGGAGATTGCTGAGGCTTATGATAACATAGGTACGAAGGAAAAGAGAGACCAGTTAAAGAGTCGACAAACCAATCCATTTGCGGGTCAAGGTTTTGAGGATATGTTTAGAGATATGTTCGGTGGTGGAGGTGGTGGTCGACCAAGGAGACCAACTGTTCCAGATAAGGTTGTTGTTGCTAATATCACTCCGATACAATCATTTAAAGGAGAAGACCTTACAATAAATTATTTTAGGAATAGAGGATGTGAGAGTTGTGCAGGATCAGGTGGTAATAGAGAAGTTTGTAGTGGATGCGGTGGATATGGTTATCATTCAATCGTAAGTGGATCTGGTTTCTTCAGACAAGAAGTTAGGCAAGTATGTAAAACTTGTAATGGGGAGGGATTCAAACTGATTAATAAGTGTCATAACTGTGCTGGGTCTGGTAAGAAACCGACAGCAGAAACAATTAGAATTAAATTACCTGTTGGTATTGATGATGGACAATTCTTGAAATTAGGTGATTTGGGTGATTATCATGATGGGATATATGGAAACCTTGTTCTTCAAATAAAGATGATGAATATCGATGGTTATGAAAAAATAGGTAATGACTTGATATTAAATTATTACATGGATATCGATGAACTTAAGAATGATTCAATAGTAATTAAACATCCTTCTTCAGATCTTAAAATGGACATACCAATAGATTTTGATAGTTCAAAACCTTTGAGACTAAAGGGTAAGGGATATAACGGTGGGGACATGTATGTTAGACTCCACGTAAAGTTCGATAGATCCAAACTAAAGCAATAAAAACCGAGGTATAGACAACTATCTTAATCACGGTGCAAGGAATACATATTTTCTTCATATTTATAGGTATGTTAAGTGAACAAATTCGTAGAGTCCTTTATGCATTTTTAGATGAAAAGGAAAATGGTTTCAAGAAACCACGCAAATATAGTAAATCTTATTGCAAATCTACATCATGTTCTAAAATGGGGTTCACACAGAAGGCATCTTGCCGTCCTTACAAAAATTGTTATAAATAAATTTGCTTTTTTAGTTTTTTTGTTTATTATTACGATATGCTAAGTTATATCGGAGGAAAATCAAAAATTGGTAAATGGATAGTTCCATATTACCCAGAAGACATGGAAACATATGTGGAGACATTCGGTGGAATGTTTTGGTGTTTCTTTAATATGGATTTGAGTAAATACCCAAATCTTAAACGAGTTGTTTACAACGACTTCAATCCATTAAATTATAATCTATTTCAATGTGTTCAGAACCCTGCTGAACTTAAGAGAGCTATGGATTCCATATCTGTTCAACAAGTTGGTGTTGATGTTACACCACCTGAAATGAGAGAACAGTTTGTAAGATTTCAATCTGAAATATTTGCTGATGGGATAGTAATACAACCGTATGATTATGAGATAGCCGCCAAATACGCATATGTCCTCACACAGGTCTTTTCTGGTAGTAAGCCTGAGACATCATCATTTATAGATTTAAAGGGTAAATACAAGTCTAAGTTTCTAACATTCAAGGATAAGTTAAGTAAACCTGATTGGGTTGAACACTTTACAAAAATAACTAATGTGGAGAATATGGATTTTGAGGCTGTAATTGCAAAATATGATTCACCATCAACATATTTCTATTTAGATCCTCCGTATTGGAAGACTGAGAATTACTATAATAACCACGATTTTGACCGTGCAGACCACGAGAGATTGGCAAATGTCCTTAATCAGGTTCAAGGTAAGTTTAGTTTATCGTATTATGATTTTGACTTAGTCT